>PVLD010010897.1:0-68208 GCA_004027595.1 Dinomys branickii | reverse complement strand
TGCACATGTATCGCTGATTTATTTCACTTATGAGTATGGACTCCAGTTTTGTCCACTTGCCTACAAAGTTCCCAAAACTGTCTTTCTTTATAGCTGAATAATATTCCATTATATAAAAATGCCACAATTTTTTAATCCAGTCTTCTGTGGATGGGCACTTGGGTTGCTTCCACATTTTAGCTATTACAAATTGTGCTGTCCAGACTATTAACAGTGATTCTGTGTCCCATTTGGCAATCCCAAGTTAAAGCAGAGGCAATGCGGTGGCTTGGCTTCTCTGAAGGTCACTTAATGTAAAAATAAATGGTAACCTAATTCATAGAATATGATGAATACCATTGCATCTGCAAAAAGTCATAATTCTACAATTATACAGCTTTAGTTTAAAATGGATGCTATTTTAAACAAATAGTTTTGAAATATGAAATGTGATCAACAGCCATATTTACATAAACATTGCTTATAAAATACAGGTAAATGTCAATAAGAACTACTTTGAATACTTAGACATGTCTGAAACAGCCATTTCATCATGGCTGCATGGTAGTAAGTGTTTACAGAACTCTGCCTTGCAAACACTATCAGTTAGATTATATAATGTGGTGTGATTCATCTGATAGTAATCATTGAGAAAAAGACAATAACTAACACAGTTTAATTGCATTTATTTCTATGCCCAGAATAAAATTATTATTCTGCATATTGGTCATGCTATTTGTTATTTACACACTAATTGAACAATTGCATTGAATTTTTTAAAGTATGACATTATCCTATGATAGGAAACATGTTTCCACTTTCTGTGTCTAATTTTGCTCCTAATAGTTACCACATAAATGCAGATATTTCTCATTTAATGACCCGGTTTTGCCACGTACCTAGGTCATTAACTGAATTGGTTGCTAAATGAGGAATTGTGAGTAATGTGTCCTTTACAATATTCAGAAGAAATAGTTAAAGGCAACTCCAACTTGATGACTTTGCTTTTATTTGGATAACTCTTATGTGCAGTACTGTAATATACAATAGAACATAAAACGACAGTATTGCACAGTACAATCAGAAGGCAAAAGTACTGTATAAACAAGATGTACTACACCAAAAAAGACACTGAGGCTCTCTAAACAAGATGTGGAGAAATATACAAAAAAGCGTGTCAGTCCAAAGTAGCTCACCTTGGTCCTAAGTCTGAGCAGTTGATAAATGAATGAGTCATTAAACAAGGAATATCTTTTTATGTATATTACTGATATGTTGCATATTAAGAATCCCAATTTCCATCTAAATTTCCAGAATTCAGCCATAAGAATAAAATTATTATTCTGTTGGTCACGCTATGTGCTGTGTACACACTAGTTTTAACAGTTGCATTGAATTTTTTTAAGTATGACATTATTCTATGACAGGAAATATGTTTTCACTTTCTGTGTCTGATTTTCCTCCTAACTACTAGCAAATAAATGCAGATATTCCTCATTTATTGGCCCGGTTTTGTCACGTACCTAGGTCGTTAACTGATTGGTTTCTCTCAGAATAATTACTATAAGTAATAATAACATAGGTAGTCCATTAGTTTATTCTGATAGACTATCTATATTTGTCCCTTTGTGCATTCGTGTCTGTGAGCCTGTGGATGTATATGACTTTGTGTCTTCATACAAAAGATAATATATTTTGTATAACTCACAAATGAATGAAGCACCTCTGACCTAAGGAATTCTCTCAAATTCCATGCAGTAGACATGGCTAGCAAGGTTCATAAATACACTCTTACTACTTGGTTGACCTTTTCCCAATAAGGTTTATAGTCCAATATATTTTGATTTAGTTGAAGTTATGTGGGTCTTAATATAAACTGTTCTTCTAAGCAGTTGTGAAATGTTACTAATATAAGCCAGAATTAGAACAAACCTGTTAAAATTCTTAATGTCAAGGAATAGTTAGGTACTGAATATCTAGAATCACCTGGATATTCTAAAAGTAGTATGTCATTGATTTGTAATTATATGTCTAAGCAAATCTTTATGTGTTCTAAAAAGGGTGCTTTGGAATATATAGTCAAAATATTTAATTGTCAGTCATTAAGGATTTTCAAGGTTCGTTTTCTTTTAGAACGAAAAATACATCAATTATATTACACAGTTCTATTGTGATTCAGTGGGCTCAGCCTATTTCCTATCTGCAAATGGAATAAACAGTACTTTACCTCACAAAGTTGCTGTGAAAATGAAGAGAAAGGAAAGTAAAAATACCTATATATCATAAAAAAATTCAAGAGATCATTAAATAATATAATTTTTACTTTTATCCATTGGAATTTAAACCAATACCTGACATGAAACAATTATATGCTTGCTCAATGATTATTGAATAGGATCCACTAATTAACCTTTATTTAAAACAGGACTGAGTTCAAGTCATGTTTAATTTTTGCTACAAAAATGTTTACAATATGCTAGCATAAGGAAAGAAATTTAAAATAATGTCCCCCTATGAGGAACATTAATTTTAAGGAGAAAAAAATCACTTTATATATTTTTTTCTGAACAAAAGGAAGAAAAGCACCTTTTGTATTAACGAGGATATTTTTAAATGATTGAAATAATTGATAAAGAGCTGAAAAATATAGTGTGTGTTTAATGTAAACATATATTAGAGTGAAAGACACATTACAATGTCTTTACAAGGGATGATTAAAAAGATATGAGTTGTGCTGCTGCTGTGTGCCATCAAATGGAATAACAGGCTTGTAAAAACATTGTGGTGGGGCCTCACGCACTGTATCCACAGAATCTGGTACCACGCAACTTCTGGCTCTTTCCCAAGTGAAATGGCCAAGAAAGGTAAACATTGTGCACTGACATTAGGGAAGCCAGGACAGCACAACGAAGACACGAGAAAGGACTTCCAGAACTGCTTCAGACAGTGGCATGAACAAGGGGATAAGTGTGCTCAAAGCCAGGGGCAGTGTTTTGAAGGGGATTAATGGCACTGTATCTTCTGTAATAAACGCCTTTTAAAAAGGTTATGGTATTTTTTAAAGCAGAACTTGTATGCAGCAAAGTATTTAACTTAAACCCTACAAAAGTATTTTCTTAAAAGTTTAAAATAAAAATGGATCAAAAACCTAAATAGTAAAAAAAAAAAAAAAACATAATCTGTTGGAAAATAAAGTAAGTAAAATGCTTGAAGACATAGGCACAGATCAGACTCTCTTAATGGAACCTTAATTGCACAAGAAATAACATCAAGAATCAACAAATGGAATGTATCAAATTTAAAAGTTTCTGCACAACAAAGGAAACAACCAACACAGTGAAGAGACAGTTTACAGAGTAGAAAAACATTTTTGCCCACTATTCCTCAGGGTCTAATATTGAGAATACAAAAAGAACTAAAAACAATTAGACCTTGCAAAAGAAAAACCCAATCAAAAATTTGGCAACTGAAACCGAATAGGCACTTCTCAGGGAAAGAAGTACAAATGGCCAATAAATACATGAAAAACATATTCAACATTTCTGGTCAAATGAGAAAGTTAAATTAAATAATCTTGAGATTCTATCTTACTCCAGAAAGAGTGGCTATCATCAGGAAATCAAAACACAACAAACACTAACAAAGCTGTAGTGGAAAAGGAGCCCTGCTATATTGTTAGTAGGAAGGTAATCTAGTTCAACCCCTGTGAAAATCCATATGGGGATCTCTCAAAAAACTAAAAACACAGAAATTCCATTTGACATAGGTACTTCTCTTCTAGATATCCTCCCCAAAGTGTGAAAGACATAATAATTACAGTGATACGTACAGTGTATTCATGAATACAGTATATTCATGTTTACAGCAGCACAACTCATAATAACTAAATCTTGGAAGTGGCCTGTACCTCCACCAACAGATGAATGCATAAAGAAATTGTAGTACTTACACACAATGGAGTATTATTCTGCTGTGAAGAACGATAACTGAGTCATTTGTGGTGAAACAGATGCATGCTGAGACCATAATATGAAGTGAAACAAATCACACACATACCCTTAAATATTATATGGTTTCTCTTCCATGAGAAACACAAATAAAGGATAGGCAATAGGAAACAGGGAGATGGACATTTTGCAAAGAAGAGGATGAAGAGATTGAGGGAAAGGAAGGGGAGGGACAGGGAGGGAAGGGAAGGGGAGAGGAGGGGAAGGGGAGGGGAGGGGAAGAGGAGGGGAGGAGAGGGGAATAAAAAGAATTAACATGGGCTATGTATGTGCACCAATTCCCCATGATAAATGTAATCATTATGTGCTTCAAGCATGTACTAATAAAATTGTTAAAATTATTTTTAAAAGACAGAAAATAGTTTAAAGTTTTAAAACTTTGGCATATTTTTAAATTAGATTTATCAGTGTATATAGCTGGCCTGGCACATTAATCATGCACAGAATTAACATTAAAATAATCATCTTAGATGCATTTTCTAGGGTATTATGCACTTTTATACTTAACCTTTAGTATAGCCTGCAGAGAATGAGCCAGTGTATTTAATAAAGAAGGGTTTTAGTGTGGCACAAAGAAACAGTATGATTTGTTCTGCAGCTAGCCTTTAAATCAGGGTATTCTTAAAAACCCTCCCTATCATCTTCATCATTAATGCCACGAGTAACCTTTAAGGGTAAAAAGCTCACATACTCCAGAAGACCACACCAACCAACCTACTGCACTCTGTAAATTTTCACAAAGAGTTCAAAGAACCTTTCAAATCAACATGTAAACTGAGATCAATTATCAGTGCAAGTTAGTTAGGATGTTATTCATTTCTCTTCTGAACTAACAAAGACCAAATATACATGGATAGCAGGAATCTAACTTACAGAGCAAAGATGATAAAACACTTCAAATGACTCTTCCAAGAGCTCAGTTCCTACAAAACTGAGGCTAATGTTTTGATACTGACTCAGTGGACACATGTTGAACTTCAGACACAGACATAGAATGATGACAAGAGCCACAAAGGGGAAAAAGCTCTTATGGAAGTTGACTAACCATTTACTCTAAGATGAAAGGAAAGGAGGAAAGATTAAACTAAAAAGAAATATGATATCAGCTTTGTGTTCATTAAATATGTTATGGACTTTTTGCTGCTAATAGGAAAATGTGTGAAACAATGTCTTCTCCCAGTGAAATCAGTTTAACTTTGTACCTTTTCAGTCAATCAAAAATACTACTGAAAGACAGAATTGCTTACCAAATTCTACAGTTAGACATGGAAGAAGTCATTTTGCTTTTTGTTTCTGGAATTATGTATGGTGCCAAAGAGTAAAAATTCATTAACTCCTATCAACACCACCAATTTGGTATATGTGGTACTTTCATCAAAAGTAGGGTTTATGTACCTGCATCATCTTCATCTGTGGAAAAAAAAAACTTTATATATAAGTAAATAATGCAGGTAATTTGGCAGAAGACTGGAAAGATTGGAAAATGAAATAAATTATAAAGGAATTTTGTCTATTCCACAAATTCACAAATACTTGGTAAAACACTTAGGAAGTCCATTTTTGTTTCAATTCTAAAACTTGAATCTCTCTAGTTCATAATGATCTGACACTAGGAATGTTGAAATTATATATTTGCAATATACTCTCAACTAGGAGAATGAACCAGATGACTCATGTTGGCCAATCACTACCTAGAAGCTGTAGAATGCACCATCAAAACACATGGTTCAGGACCCCATAACCCACATTCCTCTTTCCATCATTCACACAAATGAGTTCCAAAATAATAGAATATTAAAATGCAATAGAAAATTAAAATGCAACTGTGCAAATTCTGGACAACCATGGGGTATCTCAAGCCTTCACTTGCAAGTATCAAGTGTCCTATAAGGGAAAGCTTGAAGTTTTGTGCACACAGGTTTATTCCTGGGGCCTTGTTGTCTGCATAAAGCATTTTAGTATGACTCACATTGGGAAAACGCCCCATGCAGCCTGCCCCACTGTCCTTCTTGGAGAGTTTATGACAGAATTCAGCCCCTCAGAGCATTTACTATTTGTGTATAATCACCTGTCACTGAGTGAGCTTGACATGCATCAGGAGGCTTGAGTAAGGATTACAACACTAAAATGTAAAGATCAAAGGCTCCAGGTTGCAGGATGCAATGAATTTGAATTCCATAGTAGTAAAGGCATAATTTTTAAAGAAAGAAAAAAGAGAATAAAAATTGCACTGCTTAGAGCTTCAGTGAGGGAAGGCAGTGGTATGGTGGGGCATCTGCTGTTCTGCTAAAGTATCAGATAAGCCTTGTTTCCTATTCTCCCCAAGATCAAAACAACCAAGGAGCATTTCATTAGCCACTGAAACATTGAAGCCCTGGGGCTAAAATCACTTGTCTCACTCCATGCATGATGCTGGTAATGCTCATTCCCATGAGAAAGTGTTCACTAATATATTTCAGTGCCTTCAAACATCAGGAACCAAAAATCAAAAACATGTCACCAGTAAACACAAAGATGATCAGACACAATGCTGTTAGAGCTTCCTGACCCAGCTGTAACAGCATGTCTAAGCCCAAACTCAGGCCACTTATTTAGTCTAATGCAGCATTAGGCCATTTCCTAAATTAGTTCGCTATGAAAGAATTTATTATGTTCATACATAAAACCTGGACTTGGCTCTTTGCTCAATCCCGTTCCTTTCAATTCAGTTCGGTGCACCCATAAATGCTCTTCCCCACCTGCTCACAAACATCACCCAGGGAGTAATATGTGCTATCTATTTCATCTTTCTCCAGTGTAGTCACTGTCCTTGGCACCAGTGGAAAATACATATAAGGTACTATATTAGTTTAATGTAAGATAATATATCAATTTAAAGTTATAGATTAGGCTACTTTATGGTATTTTAAGTCAGCTGTTAGATCACTAAGCATATCTACATACTGCTTTCCACTCTTCAGAAACAAATTTCAATACGGCAATGCTGAAACTTTTCGTAAATAAAATCAACTAACACCGTACAACTAACACTGGTGTCTTTTTTGCCTGTTCATTTCCTCACTGTCATCCTTTCCAGCAGCACATATTTCTATATTCATGCATTCTGCCCAAGCTTATCCATGTGCTGCTGTAGGCAGTAGCAGCCACAGAGAAGAACAAGACACAAGTTCAACATTTCAGGAAGGAAAGCAAGGCAAAAATATCCTCCCAAGTACACGTAAGGTCGAAGGATAATGTCATCCATGGTCCTATGGACACTCAATGCTCAAGTGAATATGAAAATAAGGATTTTTGAAACCATGCAAAAACTACCTGTGCAGCTTCAGGTTCCCAAGGAATATGTGAAGCTTTCCCTGTGTGTCTGTGGATTTCCTAAAGGCTTGGAAGAATCTAGGCAGTTACAGATGGGAAACAAGTATTAACTGATATAGCTTTACATTTGCTCATTTATGCTTTGCTGCATCCAGTCGTTCAGATTAGATGCTTAAAGAGGTGCATGAATGCAAATGGACATCATAGATGTCAAATTTGGTGTGTTTCATTCTTCAACCCTTCACCTTCTCTTTAAAAGTTAATGAAAAAAACATTAACTGCAGTACTCTGACCACAAAGCACTTTGATCTATAGTGATTTACTTAGCAACAATTCAGCTTCATTTGTATGACACGAAGAGCAGTCATCCCACAAGGCTTTCTTAATCAACTGGCCCAGCAGCTTTCAATAAAGAGATTAACTATAGAATTTTAAAAGGGCATGCTGGTCAGTCCGTTCTTATAAATTCCACATGAACCAGTCCTGCAAACTATGGTGAACTTTTCTTTACCTCACCAAAGAATTCTCTTTCACACTAAGATCTCAGCAAAAGTGGAAGGTAAATGCGCAGTAAATTTTTTAAACCTTTAAGACATCTTGAAGCATTACCTCAAAAACATGCAAGCTGCACCAACATTTAATATAAGGTGCACTTGTCATAAAAGTGATCTAAAAATTAATTTTCAGAATACTAAACGAAATCCATCCTATGTTAATTTTATCAACAAATGATCCCATAGAATGCATTATGCATTCAATGTTTTTTCTGATGTTCCAGTCAGTTACTTGGTTCCCTTTCTTTCAAAGCTTATGCAAATACATGACAAAATCTATTTATATTTTTGAGATTGAGGTGTGGGGGGGATGTATATATGGAATTTTAGCAGTTCTAACATGGATTCATTCATTCATTCATTCACAGTTTTAAATGTGTTTGGGGTGGCCTTATTTGGCCTATAGAACAAGTTTGGCCTGTGTGCTCTTATCGTGGAGGAATATTAGGACATTGAACCGATACAAACAACACAGTAGCAGCTGCAGTAATGACAACAACAGCGAACAACCACAGAAACAAGTACAGACTGCATGCCAGGTACATGCGAACTTCTTCCGTGCATCACCATGCTGAATCGCTGAATCCTCTTAAACGCACGAAATGGCTTTGTTTTCAGTTCGCAGGTGTGGATCATAAGCCCCAAGGAGATTAGGCAGCTGGTCCTATGTCTTAGCACTAATGAGGTGGCAGGGCAAAGCTGGGAGTCCCGATCAGATGCCACACTCAATGCTTGGAAAACCCACTAACTCAAGCTTTTTGATCACATATCCCAAAGGTATCAGTGAAATCATTTTGAGCGTGCAGTAACAATGGATGCATTTTGATAAATCTTGTTCTTGTCCTATTATGGTAACAGATAATGCACATTTTTAAAATGTATCAAATGGAATAAAAAGGCATTATATCCCCATAAACAGAACAAACGAGACTTTTATGCTATGTGAGATGAATCATTTTATCATTACCACTCAGTAAGCAAGGATGACCAGGTAACTCTGAGTGATGCCGAAGGCCCCTCAGCTCAGCATTGGGGGCCAGAAGAGCAATAAGGGGTGAAAGCCCCATACAAAAGGCTCAAGGACAGTCAAGGCTTTTCAGTCTGGGCAGCTATTGAATTAAATGGTCACATTCAAGAGTGGAAGTAGGAGGCGGGAACGTAGCCAAAGAGGGTCGGGTGGGTTCCATTAAAGAATGAGCCACAATATGGATCAAGAGAGCGAGGTTACAGAGGAGGTAATGGAGCGCCAAACAGATGTAACCTGTGTTATTGACAAAACCAGAGACTGGAAAATAGGGGCTGCCAGGCCAATCTTAGATTAACTGGCTGTCCTCAAGGGAGGTGAGGAAGAAAGCGCCTGATAGGTTTTGGCAAATTCAAGGGGAATGATATAATCCAAGGAACAGCCCGTCCTGGGCTACAAGTTCACTGGCCTCAGGTGCCCCTGGTTCCTCCCAGCCCCTCCCTCTCTGCAGGACATTCCCCTTCCCAGGTTTGTTTTCCACTCAGAAAACAAGCTGGGCCAACTGAACCACAGAACAGCAAAGATTAAAAGACAGATTGGCCAGGAAGGCAGCATGAGCTCTTTAATGGAGGAACATGGGAATTGGAGGAGCATTATTCTGGCTGGTTCTTTTACCTCTAGTCCTGAAATGATTTGTGTTGCTTATGCTTAGACCTTAGTGAGGCGTCAAAAATTCAATTAAAGTCATCAAATCCTAATTGGCAAAAATGCTGTGTGTGAGGCACTCTGCTGACACATAGGAAGAATCTGAAGAGTATACACAGAAGAGGCAATAAAACCCTAAGACATACAGCTAGGATGAGAGGAAAGAAGTCAGTATCAGAAAAAAGCAGCAAAGAAAATACCAGGAGATCAAAGAATGGAGCATTGGGCATTTGCTGTGCGTATCACTTGTGATATGCGGAGCTTAATGGGGTAAACAGGCGGTTTCAAACAGAAATGACCCAAGAAGAAAGGCAGGAAACAAAATTTGTGTTACAGGAAACAGCGCAGCATGCGGTTGCATTCAACTGGTATGGAGAGGTCTTCTCAGAGCCCAAGGGATGACCGTCCTGTAGGGGATCCTGGGAAGGGATTACAAATGAAAGGCATCTTTCTTTGCTGGGTTAAGTGTAGAAGGGCTATGAAGAAGCCATTTCTGAGTTGTAAAAGCAACATGATCCAAGAGGAGAGAAACTGTAAGAAAGAAGTGTGTGAGCTTCTCTAATCATCTGAGCACATTAATAGCAGGCAGGTATCATTGTTGTAGAATAATTGCCACTTATATTGGTACTAATTAACAATGTGACTAGTGAGTATCTAGGGTGCCCTAAACCAATTATGCAGCACTGGGTGTTCGCAATAAGAAATTTCAATGCTCACAGGCGCAATGGTCTCTGGCCAAGAGCCGAACAGATGGGACCCACTGTAAGCACGAGGAGCACATGGGAGTCAGCCAATCTAAATGAATGTGTTAAACTTGATCCACACACTCTGTCTCCTTGAGTTTGCCAGGCAAATTATTCTGGGTTATGTAAATGAACTGCCTTATCTTTGTGAAACCTTGCACTGTTTTGGAAAGCTAAGCAAATTTATAGACATGCAGGTCAAATGCTGTCCAGTAGTGGAGAAGGGTTGTCATTATTTCACAAAGCTAAGGAGCAACAAATATCAGACCTATGTATATTTTTAGTGAGTTACATAAAGGCAAGGGAGACTTGAACAGAAAGAAATTCCAATGTGTAGCATGAATGATGGGTGTCTATATTATTCCTTCACATGTACATAGGAGGTTACTAAGGGTTAGGGTAGGAAAGGTGGTAATACGTTTTTAAGGTTTCCTAGTCCCATTTCAAAACTGCTTTCCTTCCCGATTATACTTCAAAGTGAGAATATGACATCATAAACCCTAGTGTCTATTTATAAAGTAGAAGAGTACTGATAGCTGTAGGAACAAGATTGGGTGAGATTCTTAACATCTTGCCACCCTATTTCCTCTTTATCTTCCATTGCATCCCATCCAGCCCCATTTTTCTTTATAGAATACAGTTTATTGCCACGTGCAGAAGTTACAGACAAGGGCAGTCATGACAGGGGAATGTGGGACAGTACCCCATATTTTCAAATTACAGAATCAGGGCACAGGAATAACAGTGCTAGTGCCAGTCTATGTCTGAAGTCCCTCCGTTTCTCCTCATAACCACTACCACGCGTTGAGCTGCCATCGCTCCTCTCCCTGCTACCTCATTGGAGACACTTTATGGGTCCTTCAGTTTCCCACTCACATCCCTAAGAATCCACTCTCTACTCAGCATGAGGAATTAACTTTAAAACATCATCAAATCTCTCTCCAGTAAGACAAGGACTTCTGGATGAGGTCTATTCCTCTGTTGTAAATTCCCAGACACCAACTGCTTCTGCTGCAACGCACCCAACTTTCCCATTCCTTGAGTCTCCCAAGCCTTTCCCCTCGGGGTCATTGCACTTCCTTCCTTCTGCTGAGAGGGTGAGTGAGCACTCTGCGCTTCTGCTCCCTCCTCACCCTGCACCCTTCACTGTTGTGCTTTAGCATGTTGCTCTGTATATTTTTTCATTTATCCTGGTCAAAATTATTTATGCTTTATTAATTCACTCAATGTCTTCACAGAGTAGAATGGAAGACCCATAAAAGTATGATTTTGTCCTTCTTGTACCTCAAGAGCATGGAAAATGTGCAACACATAAAAGTGGCTAAAAGTACATATTCATGCACTAACCCAATAAATATTTCCCTGAATTTTGCAAGTGTAATTTTGTAACACGTATTTTAATATGATGACTCATTTATCCATTTGCAATAATATTCTTTTAAAAGTACTTTCCCTCACCACTCAACTTCATACATTGGTTAAAGCATTGGGATACATCCGTATTTGACTAAAAAGTTACTGCAGGACACTCTGCCAGTCATGTTAGGCCCCCAAAGCTGGAAACAGTTGAAACTAACAAAAACTACAAATCTGAATGTTCAACTTGGAAGTACCTTTTTACTGATGATTATGCAGAACTGATCACTTTCTTAAGCTCAGAAACTCTATCTTCCCCTTATTATCAGCTCTTTGCTGGGTCCCAACCCCAGTGTAGCAGGTAAGAGTTCACTCACTGAACAATTACTTACTGAGTGGTTACTGCATACTAAGCACTGTCCATAGGGCTAGAAATACAGCTGGAAGAAGGACCTGTTCTTGGCTGCCTGGGGTGTCTGGTATCTTTATGAGAAACATAACAAATGAGCAGACAATGAGGTTGTTGTGTCCACTGGGAGGTTTTTGAAGATAAGACAAATAAACATAAACACATATTGAGTACTAAGTGAAGCAGATGGTGTAAACACATGCAAATGATGCCATTTTTCTTCATGTAAATATGGAGTTTATTTCCACATGCAGAAGATATAGACAAGGAGAGTTATGGGGGCAAAATATGAGACAATATCCCATATTTTCAAACTACAGAATGTGGGAAGTTGTGGCACAGGAACAGTAATGAGGAATCTCAAGATGGCGCTAGTTATTTGAAAGGTCATCAGGTAGAGAAAGATCAGATTCACTCTGCATCATCTTTTAGATTAGAATTAAGAACTAGAGAATGCAATGAATCACTGCCCTTGGCATAAGGAAGTTTTTTAAAACAATGTCTCAAAGTACAATGGGCTAATACCAAAAAATTCTGAGCAAGCTGTTCACCCGTGGAAAAGTTGACTGAGAAGCAGTTCTTATTTTTTGGAAGAGAATCTTTGGAACAGTCTGGGGAGCTTGATCTATAAAACAACACCACAGTTGGATCAGCTGGCTCCTGATTGTTTTCTCCCTGCCAGTCCCAGACTACCTCACACCAATTTGGGAATCACTGAGGGGTAGCCGTAAGATAGTGGCTGATCATTCTTACAGCTAAACTTATACTTTAGAAAACTACATTGGCCTGGTGAAATGTTGGATGATGTCTAACCTCTATGGGGGAATATAAAATGTATTAAATAGTAACATACTTATGAAATTCAGAGAGATGATCATTCATGGACAGCCACTCATGATGATGACCAAGGAAGATGACTTTAGTTCAAACAAGCAAATGATTAAGCTTGAGAATACAAAATATGAGAGGGCCCTAATTAATAAAGTAGCAAATTTTTCTTCTTAGTCCACTTCCTAGAACATAAATATGTGAGTTATCCTTCTAGGATATAGATGAGTGACCTTCATGCTGTAAAATTCAGCCAGGGCAGAAATCACTGTCTAGAAACGAAAGCAGGATTTCGAAAGGTCTCCTGGAAACATGTCAGGGATGCATGTAACAAGACCTAGCCTTAGCCAGAGCACTAATCAGAAAATGGAGCTGGGAAACCGATTAGGATAGAAAGAAAATCCAAATGGTCTTGCTTTTCTGGTCTGGCTGCCTGTCATAAATTTCAATTTTGTACGTTATCTTACTGAAGAAATTATTACAGTTGCAATTTATCTCTAAAATCTACCCTTTCATTCTTCCTTTCATTGTAGTTAGTCATCAGCTTCTGGTGAATTATAATGCCCATATTGAACCCACTGGGGGTAATGACTAGTCAAAATCACTCTTTTTGTTACTTGCTGATTTATATTTACAGAAAGGAAAAGGAAAATAAAATATGAATCCCAATTCTTAAAGTCTGTAGCTTCCTTCAAATATTATAAAATATTAAATTTTAATCTAACAAAAAATAAACAAAAAAGGCTTCTAGTGAGTCCTTTCCAAAGGGTTTCTCTACAGTTATTAAGGGTAGCAACTGAAATTTAATTCTGTGGTGAATTTAGCACCGAGGTTGCAGGCTGTAACTGTGCTTTGGGAGATGAAAAAATCTATGAAGGAAAAAAAAAAAACACATAAGAAAGCGGAACCTAGAAACATCCACTTTTCCGGCTCCAACTTACTCTCCATTTTCAGGCTTGGGAAACGTGACCTGAAGAGTAACATAAAGTCTGTGTTCCTAAACCATCTTTATAGAGGAATTTGCTTCTTTTTGTTAGCTACAAACTAAACGTCTTCATCAGATAGACAGGCACCATGCATGTGCTCTCTTCAGGGTAGACCAGATGTCATTTCCATCGATACGACATATTAATTTTGTTTAAAAGCTCAAACTTTGGAATAGGAATATCTGGGTTCCTAGAGAAGCTCTATTATATCCGGTCTATATGGCCTTGGACAAAATACTGAAGTTTTTGCTTGTTTGAATTGATAAATGAGAACAATGGCACCTAGCAGATAGAGAGGCTGTGAAAATCAATTGAATAAGTACATCTGGCCCTCAATAGCCATGGTTCTACTTGCAAGGGTTCCATCATGCACAAAGAAAATATGTGAGGAAAAAATTCATCTATAAATTGTTTTCTTTCTTCTTTAATTTCATCTGTGACCCACTGGTTTTTCAGGAGGGTGTTCATTTCCATGAGTTTATGGAGTTTTTGTGATTTCTTTTGTTAACAATTTCTGATTTCATTGCACTATGATCACATAATATGCATGAGATAATGTCAGTTCCTTTGCATTTATTTAAGCATGTTCTATGGGCTAGTAATACACAACTTAACAAGTGTTGTTCATTTCCTATCATCTTTTTTCAAATTCTGTTTTGTTTTTATTGTTTTCTAAACGTTTTTATTCTCTTGATAATAAATAAATAAAAATTTTAAAAATGCATCCACATTGAACATATGTATAGATTTTCTTGGCATTCTGCAGGCAATACAGTGTAACAGCCATTCAATGGCATTTACATTGTATAGTATTAGGTTTCTAAGTCATCTAAGAAGACTTAAAGTATATTAGTTGATACATATACATTATATGCAAGAACTATGCCATTTTATATGCTGACTTGTGCACTCACCGATTTTGGTATACAAAGGGGTCCTACAACCAATCTCCCATGGACATCAGAGGGTTATATAAAGCATTCATAATAAGGACAGTGCATTTGTTCTGTAGTAATCACAGCAGTGGCAGCAGTAGCCCAGTATTAAGGGTTGTGTAAACATGACTTTGAGACATGCAGGCATCTCCTAAAAACCATCACAGAATTAATAATCTTAGCTTGTGCCTTCATCTTCATGATAAATCCATATGCAGTGTGACACACTAAAAATCAAAGTGAATAACTGCACACCAGGTATGTATCTCTGTTGCACTTTTGGAATAAAGTGAACTGTTAAGAGTCAGCACAACTCCACAGCTTTTGATTGAAGAATTTTGCTATTAATAGTCATGAAATGGGGACACTGACTGCACTTCACAGTTAACAGGATGGATCCAGAGATGTGTGTTTAATGAAAAATAGGCAAAGCATATTTTGGCATCATTAAAATGAAAATGAGCATGTTAAATATAATAGAAAGGCTTTGCATTGAAGGAGCTTTGACAGCATTTGTCAGGTAAATGTTTTATGGCATCAGTACAACTTCTTAACAGAAAGATGGCTTTCTTAACCACAACATCATACTGAAATACTTCCTTAAAGCTCATCCTCTCTTATCCCTACCACCACATAGCGATGCCCACCAAGAAAGGCCATCACTTACTGCAATCTCTGCAACTCCTCAGTATTGACTCTACTGAGAAAGACATTTTATTGCTACCTGCTCTCTTAATCTGACTGGTAACCCAGACAGCTGTTCCAATTAATACACCTACTTACCAAGTTACAGGACCTAACAGAACTGCATTTAAAATTCCTAATGAAACGCAGCTTCCTGAAAATTTTGGAGTGGTGATGTAGGAGTCCACTGATCACATCTCAAAAGCCAACTTGTAAAAAATGGAGTGGATGAAAGGAGTCTGCCTTTCTGGAGTTAACAGGGGATCCTGTTCATTGGTAATTACCTCTCTTAATTTAAGCTTGATTAATTTCTGGTGCCCAGTGAAACGCTGAACTATTGGATGATATTCATATCTCAGGGACAAACACTGCTCTAATAAAGATTATGGAAGTATCATATAGGAGAATACAAAGAGAAACACTGGTAGTCCAAGAACTGTGACATATGCCACATCAAATATTGCTTGGGCAAACGCCTTTTAAACACAGCCCTGTTATATACGTCTTTTATCAATAGTAGCTCCATAATCCAAACTACTCCCAGGAGTTACCCAAAAAAATCCCATACAATGCTGAGCAAAAGAGTGAGTCTTCTTTTATGAGCTGATCACATTTTTATCTATTGGGTTTAGCCACTTTTTCTTATAATACAGTAAAGTGACTTCAACAAAATTAGATTTTGATAGATAACTATGAAATCTTATTACTTAGTGGAAGATTTCAATCTTTTTCATTATCAATTAACTTGAAGTAAGCACACACTGCATACAAGACACTGTGTCATGTCCTCTGTGCCTATTCTCAGGAGAATAATAATGTATCTCTCTTTTCATAACAGAATTGCAGATCAGTATAGAAAAGTTGTCTGGCATTAAGTAATCAGAGTAAGTGTAAGCTAGTAACAAGTTCAAAGAAGTAAAAGATGCATATATGCAATAAAGAATTCCAGCATACTGCAAAGCAGAATTCACAAATTAGAATGTCCACAGGCACCAAGAAGTTAAACAGGAGGGAAATGGGTATGGTAGCATACAACAGAGGTAAGGTGCATCTAACATTTCCATCTGCAAGCCCCGTCGAAGGCTTCATCTCAGGTAATCTGAGGGACAGGGAGGAAATCTAGCAGAAGGCATACAGTCCCCCACTCCCTACCACTACAACCTGAATAAGTAAAGGCAGGCACACGGCTCTCACTGCAGCACACCTGAGTTTGAAGCTCTTCTCTACTGGATACCACTTATCCGATCATTTTCACAAGTTATTTCATATTTGACGGTTTCACTTTGCTTGGCAACAAAACAAAATCAATAAACAAAGCAAAGTAAGGATGCCTTGGAAATGCTGAAAGGATGCCCAAATGAACACAGTGAGAATCTCTAACAGACCTCAATGGTGTGAGAATACCACTACAATAAGCCTGAGAATTATGTAAACTCAGGACCAGCTAAGTATGAAATACTGCATTAGATATTTATTAGTATTTGCGCTGCATAGGGCACACATTTTAGAAAAAGATAATTGCATAAACTACGATTAGGTGGAAAAACACCTGCCTTCTAAGCAATTAGCTGTGCCATTGGAATGGAGAAAGTACATGGTAATAGACTTGAGGAGTGATTGTCAAGATGAAGCATGGTTGGAAAAGGCATTTACCCTATGGATGGAAGGGAGAAATCTGTGTGACTAATTGCCCATTTTCTGTTGGTAACCATGTTTAATTTATCTTGGAGGTGAATTAACATTAAAGTAAAATATGTTATATTTCAAGGTTGCCACCTGAAAATATTAGGAAAAACTTCTCATTTCAAATCCTTCTCAGTTGAAGGATTTTCAGGCACAGTTTAATGGGGAGGGCAGTATTCACAAAGCAACTGATAAAAATGTATTCCAAAGGCAATTTATACAACGCTAAATGAATTATGAGTTATACATGCTATGAGGAAGAATATCAGAAGGATATTTTGTCAATTTTCCTCACATGGTTACCCAGTGTCATTTTAATCCCAACAAAATCTCAGCAGGAATTTTCTTGAACTTCAGTTTGCTAATTGTATTAGGTTTATTAAAGGGATAAGAGCCATGGAAAACCAGGACACAACAGTTTCCAGAAATAATCATGCACACAAAAGAAAATTTTCTTGCTGGTTGAGCAGGCATCACAGAGAGGCAGGGAATACACAGTCCAGAGATCACGAACCTTTTAGAGACCCAGAACCCAAATAGCAACACCAAACCCACTTGTTTATCCCAGAAATAATGAAATTAAACCTGAATACTAAGGTTTTAGTTTAGAAAACAAATACTCTCACCCAACCTTTGGCTGCTAGGGACACTTTGCTTGTGTGGAACAGAGAGGTCTCCTCATGCCCACTGTGGCACTTGTGCCATACATTTGTCACCACTGACACTGACCAATCAATAAATGTTAATGGAAATTGGATAACCAACTGGAATGGAATGAACATAAATTTTTATTTCATAAACAACATTAAGAAATCAAAATGGAATATATTTATAAAGAGAATTTCTTAATATACACCAAAATATTATAAAAGGAACAGGCTATGAATATGACTGCGTTGAGGATATCTTCTTTGTATAAAGCAAAGCAAGAAAAAACAAAAAAAAAACAAGAAAAAAGAAAAATCATGAGCTGGGATATTCATGACAAAATACCATGCAAATACTCAACTCCAGACTATATAAAACTTCTAGAAATTAATGAAAAGGAGTTGAAGAGAAGCATATTAATGCATACAAATAACACAAACTCTTTAGAAGAGTGAATACAACGATGCCCAAATGCCCCGTACCCGAAACACTGACAAAACTTTAAGACTATAACACTCAAGCTGGGATGATGTACAAATTGGTACAACCACTTTGGAAAATGGCTAGGTACCCTTCAGGCATTTTAATAAGGTTAAATATGTGCAAATCTTATGATCTGGGAACTGTACTGTAATATAGAGTCCCTAAAAATATTTCCTATGCATATTATGCAGGAGACACTGACAAGAGCAATGTGTTACACCAAGTTTCCATCACTATAATGAAGCACCTGAAATAATCAACTTGTAAAGAGAAAAAGGTTATTTTGGCTCTCAGTTGAAGGTTCCAGTGCTTCTTTTGGGGATGCTGGAAGGCAGTGAAGGAGAGTGCATGTGGGGAACCTGCTTAATAGCTCATTGCTGAAGAGCATAAGAGAAAGAGGAAGAGGCCATAGTCCCACAGCCTATTTCAAAAGTACCCCTCAACTGATCTGAGGACCTACCAGCAGGCCCCACTTCTTCAAGGTTGCAATACCTTCTAATAGCACCACCTTCATGGCCAATCTTTTAGCCCATGGACTTTTAGGGGATGCTTATCACCCCAGCTTTAGCAAGTTCCCACAGAAGCAGTGTTCACACCACCACAATTCTGAGAATAATTCCATGGTGAACACTGGGGCTCTTCCATTAAAGCAATGGTGGCAAATCTATGTCACATGTGCCACACGGGGCTGTTTGTTTCACTGAAAGCTCTAAAAGGTTCGCTTTCACTGCTCTAGAATAACAAAAAGGGGTTAATCATAATTACAGACATTTGGTTAGGATGAATGTCACATAAATAATATTGTGAAAAGTTCTTAAAATACATACATGTAATATGCTTCCAAAAACAGGCAAAACAAAATATTGCTTTTAGACTAGATGTGGATGTCAGTAGCAAAGCACTGGCCTGGTTTGCACAAAGTTCAATATGGAGTTTACTTTCACAGAGCAGTAGAGGCAGAAGTGAGCAGCAAGGACACACGACACTTACAAGGTTCAGGGAATGTCCTTTCCTCAATGGCCAGATAGTGAGTACACAATGTGCAGCTCATATTACTGTATACACTCTACTTAGCCATTAAATCTGTTAGGTACATGATACATTTCATAATAAACACCTTTAGATAAAGAAGAATGATGTAAGCTCAGGCAGATGGGGACATTGTTCAACTACTGGATACGAGCATGTCTTATAGCAGCAGGGTGAAGGGTAGTACAAATATTATGACTTACTCATAACACTGGAACTCCCTTCATGAAATTTAAATAATGAAAGACAGATAAGCGATGAAGGAATAATGTTTTAAGGGAAAAAATGATGTTTGGAAATGCCTCCTATACTGGAAAAGTGGCTCTTATTCAAACAAATGCTCCGGATACTATAGGCTTATGTTAGAAACAGAAAAACAAGTACATTTTCTCCAAAATGTGATAAAAACCAGCTGCTATTTCTCATGTAAATTAAAACCATAGCAAGCCTATTTCAATTTGATGAATCATCCCCTGCTAAGCTTCTTAAGAAAGAGAACTAAAGGGCATAACTTTTTTTTAAAATAGCACTTACAAATATAATAGAAAGAGGGACATTTCAGATTGGAGATACCAGTGAGTATTTGAATAATGGATAGTTTTCCTTAATAAAATAGATAAGTAAAATTTCTTCCAAAGGAAAGAAATGATAGATATATAAATAAACTTAGTCTACTTCAGACCTGAACAAAATGTAATATGCAAGTGTTTTTAGAAAGAAACGGGGGGAAAAAAACAAACATAAAGAAAGAAATTTCCACTATGCTGGTCATGTGTAAGGCAATAAAAATAAGATTAAAACGAAGGCATGAAATAGACACCCCAAGACTTTCTAAAGCTGCAATGGGTAAATGAGACTTATTGAATAGTTACTGGTACATTTGTTTGTCGATTAAACACAAATTTCTTCCTTATATTTTCTTATGGCCTCCAAAAACACCAGGCTAATTCCATAAGTCTACAGAAAACAGTGTAAGAAGGTATTACTTTCCAAAGCAAAATTTTACTG
The DNA here is from genome assembly GCA_004027595.1 of Dinomys branickii. Lineage (NCBI taxonomy): Eukaryota > Metazoa > Chordata > Mammalia > Rodentia > Dinomyidae > Dinomys > Dinomys branickii. The sequence continues at coordinate 47,895 of PVLD010010897.1, read as the reverse complement.
GAGGTTGTTTTGTTTGGATTTATGTGTGATTAGATATAATTTTTTGTCTGTAGGTTGGAAGAAAAAAAAACAGCAGAGAAAAAAGAAAGATCTAAGGAATTCATTAACTGATAAAACAAGCCCTGAAATGAGGACATGAATGCAACGGCCTCCAATCACCAACAGGTGGAGAGAAACGAGCAGGAGCACCCCAGGGAGAAGATGATGGGTGATAATTTAAGAAAGACTAGGTTTTATAATAAAGCAGTGATTTTCAGTGGATAAATTAGGAGTCCCCTGGGGAGCGTTTGGAAATCTATGAGGATATTTCTGGTTATCACAGGGACAGCTGGGCTCTGCCAGCACTCTGAGTGGGCACTCAAAATGCTGAATGTCCTATAATGTGCAAGACATTCTTGTCAATGAAGTTACCTCATCCCACATTCAAATGGCATCCATGTTAAGGCGCACGGCGAGCTTTTGTCCTTTCTGCTTATGCTGACTTTGGTTTTAATTATTGTGGAGTAAGCTAATTAAAGTACAATGTCCAAGCACATAAAACTTCTTTCTGTGAAGCAGATAACTTTAATGTCAAATAAAATACCATCTAAGTCTATTTGAACTTTCATAAACTGGATTTATTTAGAGTCATTTTCTTGCAGCTCTAAATGTTATAACTCCTTCCCAACAAAGGTCTTATTTGCCAGGTTTAATATAGCCAGGGAAAAGGAAATAGCACATATGCTGCTTCATGGACAATTAACAGTTTAGGGAATATGGTGAAGCTCTGCATCATTTACAGATTTTTTTTATTGTTATGGTCTTTGATTATTGAATCAATCTTACATTCTTATGTCTGTCTGGTGGACTGAGCAATTTCGTTGAAGATAACAGTATGTAATGTAGCAGCCATTGTTAATTCCTATCATTTTGTTTTGAGGTCATGTATTGTTTTTGTTGTTTTATGTGTTCTGATTTTGCTTCATTGTTGTTAGGTTTTTTAAAATTTTAAAGTAACAAAAATAACCCATCTTCTGGTCCGCTAGCCAGGGAGGAAGCCTGGAAGCACACAACCAGTAAGCATGAACGTATGGACCATATGCTCCACCCTTCCCTGCAAGGCCAGTGAGGTAGCCTCTCCAGTAACAACCCAAACGGTGACTACTCTAGGGGCGGGGGATACAGCTCAGCGGCAGTGTCTGCATGGCAAGTGCAAGGTCCTGAGTTCAATTTCCAGTGCAAAAAAAAAAGACTATTCACTGATAACACAGTAAAGTCTTAGGAACTTTAGAAGACATTGTAAATCTCTATGCACAGTCTCAATTAATATAAATACTCTAGTTTATACACCTTTGTTGATCCATAGAGCCAAAGCTGGCAGTGTTTATAGAGTGGTCAATCCTGCTTTTGATTTAATTGTAAAGAAATGCCTTTCTCTTACATAGTTCTGAGCATTTTAATCCATAGATGTTTTAATATAGATGCCAACTGTGACCATGTATCTAGCTTTTACTTTTTTATATCAGCATCAAAATGTTGTCTTGATGCTATAAATGATCTCGTTTGTAATAATAATTGGAAGCAGAAAGGAAATTAAGAACATTTTCTTACAAAATCTCAGTGTCTGAGTTTCCCGGGGCCAATGCATTAGGTGCAGTACATACAAACTCCTCAGTGCCTATTTTTAACTAAAATATCATAAAGTCCAAAGTTCAGCTTCAGTCACCAAGAAAGCAAATTTCACATGTTATTTTACCCAAGATAATTCTTGCAAAGATTTCCTCTGCTGTGTAAAGATGCACAGATCATTCTCACTTTGGTCCTGACCCTCTACACACTTCGCACAGATGTCTGGCAGGAATCCGCTCGCTCGTATTTACATGCTGCCATTGGGTGCTATAGGAGCTATAGGACCATACGGCCAGCTGTGGGCGTGAGAGCCCACATTTTCTGACGTCAGCATAGTCTTTCTCTGATATTAATTCTGCACTTAATAAATACACGGAAATGACATATTCTCTTTTTGCTATAATATTTTATAGGCCCTGACTACTGATTGGATTAATTTCAAAATTCTAATTTCCTTTCACCCTAAGTAACATTTTCTGAGAAATGGAGAGATATAAATAAAATAATCTTTGTAGACTCTAGCTACTCTATATTTCATGTATAAAATATAATATACATGTACATTACCAATGGAACAAGTTTGAGGTTTTTTTATGTAATACATAAAAATATAGTATGTGAGTGGGTATAAACATTACATATCTGAGAGTGCCTGAAAATTTGCTTTATTTCTTTATCATGGACCCAAACAAAGAATATTTATTTCTGCTGGGAGAAAATTACAAGAAAGTAAAATTTACTGGACTCAAGCTAGAGAAAAGTTTTCACAGTTTGGAAAAACTGTAAATACAGATGTAAAAACAAGATATTCTACAGTCAAATTGGTTGCTTTTCAAAATTTTTGTAACTGACAAAAATTTGAATACTCTAAATCCACAGATTCAATTCTACAAGCAACATCTGCTTCTTTTGTCAGAGCACTGTCCAAAAGCATTCTGCTACAAATTTTAAAACTGAAAATTAAGGTATGTTGAAATGTGAATTCAACATGTCTAGGTATTTGGATTCCACACCCATTAGTGGTGATATTTCAATACCATTTTTCTATTTGAAGCACTTCACTGGAAGTGCTGTCTCCATGAGGATGTTTTCGCCTGGCACATATTACTCCATTATAAATGCACTTTGCCTTCGCTGCTTTCCCAGCCGAGCAGACAGAGGCCTTGCGATGGTTACTAAGCTGGTCAGGAACGGAGCCAGGACTTTAATCCAGGTCTTCTGATGTTAAGCACCTTTCATTACACAACTGTTGTCTCCCTAATGAGGTTTTGGTCTATTAGTCAGACTGAAACATCTCTATCTTCTGTATGCAATTGATTTTTTTTCCTGTTAAATGAGAGTGGAGTCAATGAACAAGTGTAAGAGGAAATACAACTGCGAAACCCACTAAGAAGTGGAAACCCTTACTCCTGGAGTATTTTCACCGTCACACAGAGCACATCATCCCAGCGGTCACAGTAAAGAACAGAGTCCCAATCAGAAAAATATTCCAATTAAAGGAGGCCAATATTGGCTCCAGTCCCCTAGTAATATATTTGGACAATGCTCAGAATGGTAAGAATGTGTGCCAGTTATTGCAAGAATAGCTACTTATAAAAAAGATAGCTTTAAGCCAAATGCTTACTGAGAAATCCTCGATCACATCTGAATATGCAGAAACTATTAGAAGGAAGCCTCCCTCCCTGTTTGTCTGTATCTCAGAAAAGCCCTTTTCATTACTTTTAGCCTTTTCATTTCTTATCTAACACGCAGAGAATAAGAAGCTGAGGAATCTTTCTCAACTGCTTCTGGTAGTGAAGCAACCCACAAGCAAATACCAATAACATCTTCTGCTTCTCAGTGCGGGCTCAGAATATGACATGCAGTTATATAGACTTATTTCACAGATGACAATTTGTGTCTTCTTCCCCGGAGGGAACAAACACTCCACATCACTCTCCTCCCAAAAACAAATTTCTTAAAAATATTAGCTGGACATTTTGCTTTTCATTTTTTGTATAGATTAGAGCTGAAATTTCAACACTTGAAAATAAAGTGGCGTTTGGACACAGTTATCTGTAAATATAGGTTCATTGTTCCCCTCTGACAATCACAAGCAAAATCAACAAAATATATCCTGTCTAGGTTGACATCATGAATTATGTTTAAGATGACCTGGAGATTATGGACTTTCTGCAAAAAGCAATTTTATTATAAATGAGTGTGTTGGAGCACATGTGCACACATTCCTTGATCTATTGCTCCCAAAGAATTTTGTTATAATTTTCTTCTAAAGCTTGAAGTATGTAGTGGCAGTGTGTGTGCGTGTGTGTGTAGATATCCTTAACTGGCATTTTATAATTTCACCACTTAGAATGTGGTTCACCATCCAGAAGCAACAGCATTACTTTGAGACACAAAGACTATCAGGATCCATCCAGATCTACTACATAAGAATCTGCATTTTAACATTAGCAAGTTTTATGGTTTAGATCAAGAATGACCCTCAAAGCTCTCCTGTGCTGACGATGACCTGGGTGTTAAGAAGGTGATTGGAGCCCCGCAGGGCCAGAGCTGATGGCTGTGTATGTATTTTGGGGTGCTGGTTGGAGACAGGTCAAAGGGGTGTCACCTGCAGAGCTGTATCCTCCTCTCCAGCTCCTATGCTTGTTCTGTGCTTCCCGACAGTCGTGAAGTGGACAGCGTTCCTCCGCGCAGACCTTTCCGCCATGCTAGTTATACTTTAGAACCAGCCATCTATGGACTGAAAATATGTGTCCTAACAACCCTCTCCACCTTTAAAGTGAGGGTATTGAGTATTGTGTCTCAGAGCTGAAAAAACTGAAAAAGACACTAGCCCGCTGCATACGTAGGTCTAGACTACCTATACCTCTTACCTATACCTCTCAGCTCGGAAGTCTCCATTGCTTTCTAACTAATTTAGCTTATTTTATTCAAAACTGAATGTCACTGCCCCTCTGAGGAACTACTTCTCAAGTCCACACGCAATCTCCTGCTCCTGTCACGTTCCCTATAGTGCTGAGGGTGCTGAGCATGTCAGTTTGCTTCTAATGACCTGAGCTGAGGCCTGGAGGACTCTCGGACCTCACTCACTGCTCACCGAGGGCAAGATCACGCCTATGTTTTTCCCTTTTATGTTCCTATACCTAGTGACTGATGGGAATTTAATGTCTGTCTGCTACATGAATAAAAGTAGTAACCACACAGAGATCTCCCTTCATATCTCCACTGTTTCCATGCTCCTGGAATCCCTTCATCAGGCCCTCAGGCTCTGATTTCACCTCTGATTGTTACGTATTCTCAGTACCACTGACTGATATTTCTAGAACACAAATCAGAGGCCCATCCCCGACTTACACCTTCCATCACTCTTTACAATACTTGTACTTTAAGGTCTCAGATCACCTATAAATAAAATTCGGAGGTGCAGATTGGCAGGTATTTACTCTTTCTGTATTGTTGCTCTCCATCCTAAGCATCTGCCCCAATCACAACTCATGTTGCAGTTTGAATGAGGACAAGCTATCCTCCTTCCCATCTTATTCTTCAACTAGAGTTGACACTAAATTAAATCTTTATTGACTCTCAGTACCTAGTAATACATTAAGTTCTCACTTCTGAAAAAGCTAAAATAGGCCTTAAAATATTTAAATTAATCATTAAAAGTATATGCAAAAAATGTTCTAATAGTTACCAACCATGGGAGTAGAACACTATTCCTAGTTGTGTGTGTGTGTGTGTGTGTGTGTGTGTGTGTGTGTGTAATATATTTCTAGATGGGCTAACTGGCTGAAAGTTTTTGTTATGACAAGGCAAAATGTTAGGTCTGGAATTAATTTCATAATTTCTGGTATGTCTCTAGCCATGAACATTTTTCGTTGCTCCAAAGATCTTCATAAATCTTCCACAATTTAGCAAGTATGCACAAAACTTAACTGCCCATTTGTTGAGCATGAATGTTTCTAAAAATTTTTCCAGGGAAATATTACAGAGAATTTGGTTCTGTCCTGGCTCCAGTTTAGTCTTTAAAGTGAATACCACTTTTGGTTGTTGGTAGAGGAATCTCAGAACAGCATCAGGCCAGGAGCCATCACTCAAGATATATAAACTGTGGAGGCCTGAAAGTGCAGCTCCCAAGCCCAAATCTTCTCATATTCACACAGTGCACATTTATACACTGCTGATTCCATCTGCCCTAGGACACAGTGCACACAAGCCTTCCGCAACACTGTGGGACACCCACATCATGCAACAGTGAATCCTCTTACCTCAGGTCCATTGTCACATTCTGGTAAAGCTTTTCTTTACTTCTCTTCAAACCTGTTACTTTTTCTATCTTCACAATACCTCAAAAAGACTACTCTCATAGCTGCCTTTAGCAGGTTATTCCAACACCTGTCTCCCTCGAAACTCTCAGACCTGGGTATGGTAACCATGTCCTCTCCATCTTGTTAGACTAGAGAGTTCGCTGGCACTCCACAGTGCATAAGCAAATCTCTAATGTCAGTGCAACATTCAGTGAAACTGAGTAGCCAGCAGGACCCAACTTGAAAAACAGGTACAACCTGGCAAATGCATAGTTCTGTCGAAGATGTGGAACTTTATAAGGCCTAAGTATTATGATTCAAAGTGAAGAACTAAATTCTCTGGGATCTGAGATAAACCCTAAGGAATCATGAGCGCACAGCCAGTAGGACCCGGTTTGGAGAAGAGGTGCAACCTGGCAACTGCAGACCACCTGTAACAACACCCAAGAACGAGTGGCTGGGTGGGCGTCAGAAAAAATAGGAAAAGGAAGTAAATGGGAATGGTACCAAGACCTCTCTATGAATCCTCTTGGTAAGATATGCATGGACACACACATCGCACATATTTTTATCTTACATAACAAATCTGTCCACATAGGATACCCTCAATGATGCTGTTATAGATATTTTAAGTATACAATAGTCGCTATACCAAAAGTATTAGTAGGATAAGAATTGCTGAGCTGGCTACTATGAAATTGATATGATAAAATGAATTTAATCCATATATTCTAACAAAACAGATATAAAATATGTATCAATCTTTTTTGTCACTAGATGAATGTTTAAGGTATATCCAACTTGAGATAAGAGAAAACAGAAATTGCATAACCATCCATCTAGTTACTCAAAGTGAACTGCTTCTTACAAACCCTGGAAGTTGGTCCGCAGGTTGTGGGTTACTGTTAAACTGATTACAAACCCTTGGGGGACTAATGCAGATATCAAGCAGAAATTTTTAGAAATATTTGTAGCAAGTGTACATTTTCATTTCTATTGCATATAATAATACAAACTAAGAGCTCGTATTTTTCCTTTTCATTCATTTTTGGAAATTAACCTGCTTACGTTTTATGAAGTAGTAGCTTTGGAATGGGTTGGGAGGAGTTTGGAGGCGGGAGGACAGAGGACAGAGAGGATCATGGGTAGGGGGAAGGGACAAGAAAGAGAGAGGAGGGAGGAGCAGAGGAAGGGTTCCACACCACACGCAGTTTGAGAAACACTGCAAAACTTGGTGTGGCCCCACCAGAACCCACCTTGTCAGTGGCTAATAGGGTATCACTGAAGTTGAAATGAGCTGAAAACTCCACAGAAACAGACTGAAGACAGCTTTTACTTGATTGTGCAGACTACTCATACATAAGGGACCTGGGGAGCTGGGACTGGGTGCTACTGCTTCTTTATTTAGAATAAGTGGCAGGAATTTCTACGGGGAAATGAAAATGCCCTGTTACAAGAAACATAAGTTTTATTAGAATTGGATGGATTTAAAGTAAATTCTTTCTAAGGTTCATTGCAACCCTAAAATTCTCTGATTCTCTGAATGTGCTCTTGGTTTATCGGTGAAAAGTATGCTGAATTGATTCCACTGAAGTTTTAAAAACCATTTTTGGGACACAGGAATCAAGCCAAAGTTTTCACTTAAACTTACAATCTGCACAATGTGTGATGTAGTATAAGACAGAAGCCTTCAGATCCAAGAAATACCTGACAGTATCTGAAACAAGACATGAAAAACAACATAAAGCATTACCTGAGAATAAGGGTAGATTTCTTTACTTATAGTTTGTGGAGGACCAAACGGTGACTCTCCTTGAAGGAAGAGCAATTGTCTCCATTTTGGCTGGGCCTGACCCTCTTTCCATGTATTGCTATGCACAGAGCTGGCTAGGACTCTTCCTTATCCCTTCAGTTGGCTTTAAGCAATGCAAATTGTTCCAGCCAAGGTGCTCTGGTAGTCTTTGAAGACGGCAGGCATGTTTCCCCGGAACTTCCCTCCCCTTGTTGTTCTCTTATGTGAGCCTGGACAAGACAGGATGAAGAGCCAACTCTCCACACTGTTGGCTGGGATCTAGCCTTGAGATTGAGGCTATGACTTCCTGGGGTTTGAAAGATTATGTGTCAGTGCTGAAGCACTGACCCCAAAACATTAGATACTGTCTAAGTTGTGTTATGTAGATTACTCTTTCTGCAGATCCTTCTCTCCACATATTACAGAGGTGACTTCAGGTCTCCTACCTAGCCTAGCTCATGGCACTTACTTACCTACTTTCCATAGTTCTCACAGTCACTGTCTCTAAGCTGCTCTTTTTTTCAGGAATGAATAACACCTGAGTTTGGGCTTGGGTGGAGGCGTTTGTTCCGGATGACCACCCTCATGGCTGGACTTAGGACCGCTAGACTCCCCATTATTACAAATATGCCTTAATGTCTTTATTCTCACCATGGGTTGCACTGGAAGTGGTAGATTGGAATTAACTTGCTAGAATTCCAATAAAACCTTTCCATGGGATTACAAATATAAACTTCCTGGGTGGCGATGAGGACCATGAAGGGCTCTCTATAATATTTATGGAAAATATTGCAAGAAAGAAAGGAGGAAAGAAAGGAAAGAAGGCAGGGAAAAGTGAGCAGTTTCCCTGAGAGATGAGGCACACAGTTGATAGCAAACTCCTTGTGATGAATTAGGCAGTGGGAAGGTTAAAGTTTTATTTGAACAGTATGCAGTCATTAAAGATGGGAAATTAGCAAACCCTGGTGTGAAGTGATTCTGAATAAGTGAGAGAGGGGACACAGCACTTCGCCTGCATTAGACAGGTGACCTCATCACAGTTTTAAATAGCCTGTCCATTATAAGCATAAATTATCACCCCATGAAACTGTCATAGGCTGGATGCCGACCTGGAAATTAATAATCAAGCATATTGCGGAAAAATTTCAAAATGAACCTTTTTGTTTATAACCGGCATGGTGCTGATTAGAGAAAAAAAAGCAAAATCACTATAATTTTTAAATTGCTATTGTTATAATAGGGTTTAGCTGAACTTGCAATAAGAAATACAATAATCCACTTGTCTTAAAAATCATTCTTTATCCTGCCATGAAGATTTACAGAGGGATGCCAATTCTTACGGTAAGAAAGAAAGTTGTGTGCAAAGAAAAAAACTATGAAATTTGGATTTCTAGTTTAGTAAACTGATAATCAATGAGTTTCTACATCAAGTAATACCATGATTATATTTCCAAACTATGGCTATAATAGCATTAAAAATATATCATCAGTTTGGGCCCATGTACATTATTTATAAAAAATATGTCTGCAGTAATTACTATTTGCTGCCACCTAGAAATTTGTACCACTTCCAAATCACTGTTTTCCTCTTTGTAAGCCTCTTTGTGTGTTTCTATTTTTCCTTTAGTTTTAGTGAGACATGCAAGAGAATATTGAGACAAACACATTTTATAATATTGTCTTATTGAACTGGAATCTCAATATGAAATAATATATATGTATATATATAAATATATATATATATATATGTATATATATTGAGACATTCAACAGTATGCCATCCCCCATTAAATCAGGTATCCGAATTTTAGTAAGGAAAAGAACCATATTATTAGTCACATTATTCTTTCAACCTCTTAAATTAAGAATTGGTGCCTTTCTTTTTGTTTTGGACCAGCAGTATGAAGAAATGAAAGACAACCAATGAACAAAAAAGAAGCTTGCCACACAGTTATGAACAATTCAGATACCTAGGATGCGGCCTGTAATTTTCTGAGTGATAGAGACAGGAAGCGAAGTCTCCAATGAGCTGCTGTAAGTGTGTGTCCACTCTCTCCAATCCGGAGTCTCAGCCTCTCCATCACCAACAAAATACAGAGTGCCCCTTCATCTCTGTGGCATTCATCAGAAACTTCGCGGCTGGTTCCCTCTTCTAAAATGAGCATGCCACAATAGCGCTGAACTTATTGTAGGAAAAGGATGTACGACGGAACAAGAGCACATGACTGGCAAAAAGCAGTGCGATTAAGTGGTTTGCCTCTCCGTTATCTTTCCTCCTGCATCTGCCGTGCGCCCTGGTGAAACGGCTCATGAGTTTATTGCAGCACAGTAACAGCCCAAAGTGTCCAGCATGAAAACCAAAGGCAGACTTCATAACAAGAAGACGTACTTGACACTGGATTTCAATCAGGGATTGAGCCCACTCCCCGTGTTTCCCTCTCCATTGACCATCTTAATAAAACCAATTGAGAATTTCCCATGATCCAGTCAGTTTTCCGTTGAAGTCAATAAAAAAGTAAACGTAGGGGCCAGGGAAGGTCAGCACTGACTCTGCAGGGACTTTCCTTCCTTCAGATTAAAAGCTTTCATAAACCCAATGCAAAAACCAAAAGAAGCAGACAGCAAAGCACAACAAAACAGAAGAGCGTCTCGCATAAAAACTGTGGGTCTGGCAAAACAAAAGAAAGTATGTGAAACATACATTGGCCACAAGCGTGTTGCGAGCTCCAAGTGTTGCCTTATTAAAAAAACTGACACAACCTTAAGCAGTACACACAGCAGCAGAAAATAAGCCTGCAGACATAAAAGCTTAGATTTCCCAGGTGTCCATCTTGAAAAGATTAATAGTAGCTCATTTTTTCAGAAAACTTTGAAATCCCCAGTAAGTTCATCAGAAAATTTTTAATCAGAATGGATTCTCAGGCAAAGCTAAATGATTTGTTAAGTATTAAAAGGAAAAATGCTAAGAGTTTTTTTAAAATTTGAATTTCATCTCTAAATGCAGGATAACATATAAAATATCCCATGAATCCCAGAAAGTATCAAAACTCTGGCTAATTTTCAGTCCTACAAAGGATAAAAGTAGGGACCACCTTTCTCTTTACATTTTTAAGCCCTGTGCCCCTCATATTTTTAAGAAAGATCTCTTTACTTGGAAGCAGTGTCAAAATTATTGGCTTGCAAATGAAAACGGCTTGAAGTTTTAACATGACTTGGCCCTCAAATGCAGATAAGATAACAGCAGGTTAAGAACTAAGTGTATATCCTCTAGAAATTATATTTAAAAAGCACTGATGTATACACTAAGCAACGAAACCATTTAAGCCATAAATTCCTAACTGTTTTCTAAGATCCTCACTTTTTGATTTTAGGGAAGAACTCTGACTTATCAAAGTAAAATACTTTCCTATAATGATAAAGAATTATTTGGCAATGAATGGTTGCAGATGCCTAACCTGTAATAGGAGCTACAGAGATGGTTCTTTTATTTTAATTGTTGTTTAGTGATTCCTAAAAAGCTATTTGGTTGAAAAGCTGTTGTTTCCCAGCATAGAGACCAGTTCAGAGAACACATGAAACAGCATTCTAGCTGGATATTTTCCTGTCTCTGGGTCAGGGTTTTGCAGTGTTCAGCAATTTAACACTTAAATTCATCTCATGTAGACATTTGCACAGGAGCTCCTGGAGATCAAGGGAGCATTAGGCTTCTTTGTGTCACAATCATGTAGCTGGGCCTACGGAGGGTTCGCCACGCATGCAAGATGACCTGGGCCGGTATATTAGAAAACCCAGGCGTAAGGTCAGTTTTATTTCTGAATCTCCATGACAGACTACCCCAACGGCCTCTGGTTTATAATGATCTGGGGCATGAATAAAAAAATAGTTCTCCCACTCAAACAGCATGGTTAATCAACTGGGGGCTGCAGCTTGTAACACTTTATTAAAAATACAGTAATGACTTCAGGTGCATTCAGGACTGCAACGCACTATGGCTGCAGAAAATAACTAAGTGTAGTCCCTCATCCAGGTCCAGACTAAAGGTCTGATGGCCTCAAGTACTATAATAAAGGGTGTTTCCCTTGTAGAAAATATCATCAGAAGTGTTTTCATCATAAATAAAATATAGCACACACACCTGTATTACCTATTGCTTAATTTTCTTCTTTTCGTGTGTGCATACATTACCTAAAGGATTAGGAAAAGAATATTTGCCCAAATATTTCATTCATACAGCAAAGAATTCTCAAAAATAATGCTCTGTACAGGGAAAGAGATGGGTAAAGATTTCTAAGCCACTCAGATATCACTCAGAAATAATTGGTTACATACATGAGAAAAATTTAGAAGAAAGCATTTTTAGTAATATCATTGCAACAATATATGTAATAATTTCTAAATTAATGATATTCTAATATTTTAAAAATATGACTTTAGAAATTCCCTTCCTGATAAACTTAAGTATACTTTTAATCTTAGTGGAACAATGTAAAATATTATACAGAATATTAATATTTAGTAGGTGATTTCTAAATCTCTAAAATTAAATAACTTATCAACTGTTTAAAAACATAGCTAATCATTAAGTGATTGAATATGCAGAGTCTTGACTATTAATTGAAGGATTAATTATAATTTCACTAGCTAATAATTTACTAATTTTAAAAGCAAAGTGAATAATGACTATAATTATTTATAATCTCTTGGACAATTACAGAATACTTTCTATATTTATTTTTTTAAAGAATACTCTGCACTATTTCTCTAAAATACAGTAGTATAACCAAGCTTAAAACAACTCTCTACAATATTTGGTTTTTAGGCCAAGAAAGAAATTATGATTTTCAGCGAATTTCATAGTAGAATCATGTTTATAACAATCAACATATTTCTTTAAATGAAAGAAAGTAAAAGTACTGTTTTAAATGTGCATGATATGCTAACTTTGTATATTAAAATATTAAATAACTTACCTTTATAAAGGAAATTGGGAGATGGAGATCAAAGAATATAAAAGAGAAAATATATATCATGAAGAAGTCAAAATGTACAATGTTTAGAACCTGAACACAATGCATACACCTGTAATACCAGCTACTTGTGAGGCTGAGGTAGGAATACTATAAATTTGAGCCCTGCCTGGGAAATTTGAAAGACTCTGTGTCAAAAAATAAGAGCATAAAACTGCAAGGACTAGGGATATAGTTCAGTGGTACAGCACCTGCCTAGAATGGGTGAGACTCTGGGTTCATTCTCCAGGACTGCAAATATAGTAAAAGAAAATAAAATAAGATAAAATAAAGTAAAATAAAATAAAATAAAACAAAACAAAAATATAAACATAGCTTGGGACGTAACTCAATGAGAGGGTCTGGGTTTAACTATAAGTACCAAAAAAATAAGGGAATGTACAAAACAAAGACTACGTCTGATAATAGTTTAGTATATTCTGATTCCTGTTAAGTAAGTAGGTGGTAGCTGCTCTTCCCACAAAAGGAATAGATAGCTACATGAGATTCTAGATATGTTATTTTGTTCCATTGCAGCAAAATTTTGCATTGCAAATAACTTGTTCTGCCAGAGTTCCACAAGACGGGTGAACATTTCCAATATATTTGAACCTGATAAATGAATAATGCCTTGCAATAGAGTAGTATGTGACGCTGAACATCACATGATCACAGCAGAGCCAATGGCTCCTTGCTCTCCCTTTCTAAGAGATTGTGGGTGATGGTCTAGCAATAGCAAGCAGTTATAGAAGAGAACTCGTCTGCAGAGGAGGAGAGAAACCCTGAGGAATCCTTCACTTTAAACGAAATTAGGGAAATGTAGAGTGGGGGACAGTGCAAAATTTTGTTAAAAAGCACCACTGAATAAGGCTGTGCAACGCAAGCAATAAATCTGCTTAATGGCAACACAAGGTCACATTTACAGGAAATCTTCAAAAGGAGACGTGTCATTGGAAAGGTTCCTTATTAAAGCACCACAAAAACAAAAAGATTCAACTGAGCCAACAGAAAGGAGTAATTCTGTTAGTGAGAGCAAAATCTTCCTACAGAATAACCCTATCTCTTCTCTCTCACACAGGGCACAAAGGTTTTCAAAGTGCAGATTAATGTGCTCATTTTTCCTTGTATTTTGTATTATTAGTATTTTGTATTATATTACAGTTTTGTAATCATTTTATATCAATAGTTTTGGATTATAGAATGAATCATCTATTTCTCCATTATTTCCTAGTGGAAACTCAATTTGATATACAAGTGCTTTGGATTACAAACATGTTTTGGGACAAATTATGCTTGCAAACCAAGGATTTCCTATATTTTATCTTTAAATATATAGATACAATAACATCCATGTTGTGTACCTTAAATATAAACAGTACTTTTTAAATAATTCTGTAAATGAATGCCCAATAAAACATAAGCAAAAATGTAAATAGGAAATTTATCAAAGAAAATAACTAATGGTAAAAAATTGCTTGAAAAAATGCTCAACATTAGTCATTGGAGAAATGCAAATTAAAACTCTAAGGGAATATTACCATATGCCAATTAAAAATGTCTAAAATCAAAAAGACCAACCACATCAAGCGTTGGTGAGGATATGGAGGAAGTGAAACATCTGGTACTGGTATGAGTGGAACCAGTATAACCACTTTTATAAATAATATGGTAGCTTCTTTAAAAGTGAAAAAACACTCAGCAAATGATCATAGATATTCTACTCCTAGTTACTTAAGTAGGAGGATAGAAAACGTGTTTCTATATAAAACTTTTACTTAAGTGTTGATAACAGTTTTATTCACATTAGCCCCAAGTTGGAAATTCTCTAGGTGTTCATTAACAGTGGACTAGTAAATAAAACTATGACTATAGCCACATGATGGAACACAACTCAGAAATGAAAAAGACAGAATTATGAGTAACATGAATGGATCTCAAAATAATTATGTTAAGTGAAAGAACCTAGACCAAAGAGTGCACATAAAACCTGATACCTTTATATAAAACTGTAGAAAGTTCAAACTGAATTACAGTTACATAAAGCAAATAAACACTTGTGGGAGGTGAAGGGGGGCCAAGTAGATTACCAAGGGGCATAGAAGACTCCTAGGCGTGATGGGTATGTTCATTCTCTTAAATATGCTGGTGTATTCTCAGGCATACTCACCAAGTTGTTCACTTTAAAGATATAGGGATTATTTTAACTACAACTTACTAAAACTGTTAAGAAAAAAGTCCCTTTAAAAGACATAACTACTTGATTTTAAAATGTTCCTTTCCTCTTTTATATGTCGTGAAATGATCAGAACATGAAAACACTTAACTATCTTCTAAATTGACAATGTTCTGTTTTGAACTTTGAGTATTGATACCCTCAAGCTCTTTCTTCCCTATGTTTATTGCTATTATACACAAGGCTGCTTACCAGCATCAGCCCTGAGCCCCCTAAAACCAATTTAGCCACATATCCCTTTTGCTTTACAGTCTACTCCCAGTTTAATCTCATGTGCCATGATGTACTGTACAGCATCCTCACCAGCCTCTTTTTTTCCCAGTATGCACACATCCTTCTGCTCAGGTCCAAATTTCTTCCTGACCTCCAGCATCCTTCATTATGTGGCACAAGCATGCCCATCCAGCCTTTTTGTCTTTACTAGTGTGTAAAGATATGAGATTCAAGGTCTCTAATATCCGAGTCTAATTGTTATACCAAAGACAAGACCCATGTTCTGGATCATAACTGCCATTTCACGTGATGAAAAGTGGCAAACAAGAAAATAGATCAAAACAAATGATAAAAGAACATTTTTAGCAAGGAAAATAAGAAGGAGCTTGCTTTCTTTGAGTTTATAAAATTTACTACAAGAAAACAACCAAAACCATAAAGATACACATGCATGAAGTTCACACCTACAGTGTAATGCTAGGCATCCATTAGAAAAAATAAAGTATGTGGCGGATACAGAAATGTTCCCAGCATATATGGCTGGTGAGAAAGCTAGTTGGAGAATATTTTTATGTAGAATAATTTACTCATTTATATAACTCTCAGAGGATAAAATTCCACAAAGTTTTACTATAGGATATTAAGAGAAAATATAAAAAGTATACGCCCAAAAATCTATTTGCCTTGGTTTCATGAAGTGGATTAAAACAGGAAACTTCCAATTTTTCATACTGAATTACATAGACACCTTAAGTATTATATGAAAGCATGTTTTAAATACCACACCCACACGTGCTCCTGGTCATTTCATGTGGTTCATGTTACTGTCATACTTTAAAGTCTTCTCAAATATTCCAACTAAGAGTTGAGAGACTGCTGAAAACCACTCCTATCTTAGTACAAAAGATATTGTTTAGTACAAACAAAAGATATTTGCAGCAGTGTGACATTCAATAATAGAAATAGGTCAGTTTTTCTTAGCAAAGAGAAGAAACATTACTTCATTTCTACGGTTTCAATCCTCAAAGATTTTATTGGAACTTAGTATTTGTTTGTTTCGTTGCTGTCATTTTTTTTGAATACTTGGGCTCTGACAAATCAATGATCCTAGGAACTATCAGATCAAAACCACAACAGCAAAATATCTAACAGATAAACAAGGACTGGGAGATTTCAAATTATATCTACTTAGAACTAAAAAAGAGTCTTCCAAAACACAGTTAACATGTGATGACAATATCATGTTAAAGTCCTAACTTAATTACTTAGAACACATTGCTTTTCTATTAAATATGAAAATGGCTATGTCTCTAATATCTGCTTTTATGATCACCTAATGCTATTATAGTCTAGATTACATTATTATCTTCATGGCAAAATGGCTTCAGTAGGGTGTACAGAGCCAAATAGGATATCATTAAAGTCAAATTAAACCATCCACTGGCAGGGCAGATCTAAGTGGGCACAATGGGTTTTACAGAAGGCAAAATCACACACTGGCCCAGGAAGGAATAGTTTTTCTGCAGTATTCTGAACTAAGGGTTTTAAGGTGCTCAAGGAAGCCAAGTATTCTTTGTTTAAGTGGCTGTACCTGTCACCTTTAGCCCCCTTCAGTAAATGGCTATAAAACGTTATAGATGTAAGGACTTGAAGCAGGTCATCAAATTAGAGAAGGAAAGTGTTGTCTAATGATGAAAAAGCAACACAGCCTCGCCAAAGTGACCAACAGGCTGTGTGAAATTATGTCAAGTCTTTGTAAAAAAAAAAAAAAAAAAGAGAAAAAAGGATAGTGAATATTATTTGTAAAATAAAAATAATACAATTAAATATGCCAGCAGTATTTAATCACATATAGTCTTTCTTGTTTAAATAGTTAAAAACTCAAAATACAAAGTAACAGGCACATGCAAAACTCACAGTACAAGAAGAAATCACCTTGGGAACGGTTCTTTGGCTGCAGAGCATACAGGCAGGACATGAGTGTACCTTGTTCTTAGGGGCTATTGACACTTTGATAGAAATGAATAATGAGGAAATCTACCAAAAAATGAAAAGCACTAAAAGAAATCAATTTCAACAAAAGAAAATAATTTAAATCTACAGAGAGAAAAATGACTATTTTCAAAAGACTCTGAAACTCTGATTTGGTAATGCTTTCTGAAACACTGCCAATTTCACCGAAGAGAAATGTGAAATGACTGTGTAGGTATGCTGCTGAGGTACTTTTTATGCTGAAATAACTCTGAATAATGTGTTTATTAATCACATACCATTAAGAAATACTCCACATAACTGACTATTGTATCCTGTTAAAGTACTCATTTTCTCTTTCTCTTCTTCTTCTACTTTTTTTTTTTTTTTACTCCAGAGTAGGAACTAAAATGACTTTGATCTCACTGTTCCTAAGACCTTTTCTGGGCACAAACTCTCAATAGTTCAGTGACATCCAGTTGAGAATTTTGGAGGGGCAGACTCATTGCCTGTTCTTGATCCATAGGTGTGCACAGAATTTGGATTCTGCCACTACTGTCAGCCTTCCAGGTAGAAACTAGTGAACAATGGGTCAGAGTTATGTCTTTTTTTACTTATATCATTTGTTTATAAAGAGACTATGTCTCTAGATTTTTATGAATTTCCTCAAAAATTTTACCCCAAAACTTTTAAAGCAATCATAGTTCACCTGTAGAAATTACAATAGGCTCTGGAGCATTTTATTGATTTTGAAAGTAATGTAAATCAATACGATTACAAGGCTATCAGTATGAATAATCAAATGAGCTGTGGTCTCTTGTCTTGCACTAATGGAAGAACAATGTCCTGTGTTTGAAAGGAGCAGTCACCCTCCAAAACTGAAGATGAGTGTGTGTGCTGGAAAACATTCACAGGGATTGGAAGAAGGAACTGGATACTAACTACGTTCAAATAGCTAAAGGGTTATGTTCTCCCATCCAAGTACTAACCAGGCCCGACCCTGCTTAGCTTCTGAGATCAGACGAGATCGGGCGCGTTCAGGGTGGTATGGTCGTAGACTAAAGGGTTATGTTAAGGAGGAAAAGATGGTTTCTTCTGTGTGTTCCCACAAAATAATGCCGAAAACGTGAATTAAGATTAACAATTTCAAAAGAATGAAAAGGGACAAAGGAGAATTAGAGGATAGAATGGTAAGGAGGGAGGGGTTAAAAACAAAACAAGCTGTATTACGTTTGTATACCAACTCCCCAACTTGCCTGTAAAATGCATGGACTGCAAAGACGTACTAATATATATTTTTTTAAATCCCAGTTGAATCAATAAAAGATATAGGTAACTATATCTCATTCCTTACAAAATAATTTCCTGAATATCTGAGGTATCCAGAAGTACAAAAGGTGTCAAAATATCTTTCATAGTTACAGCAGTGCCCTAGCCTCGCTATCCCTCAGATATCCAGGCTTAATGGTCATTTGTATAGAAAATGCTCTATCAGGTTCTTCTGGCAATGATCGTGCACTGATGTTTAACTTTTTGAGTCCCAGCCTGCTTTTTATGCCAGAAATAAATACTTCGATGATATAAGCTCTTGCATGCTTATATTTATACATATAATATCCTGACTATAACATAAACTGTCAAAGGATTTCACAGCTTACAAAAACTGTTTGTAATAAAGTAATAAGGATTCAAGACACAAACACATAGGCCAAGAAGATAGTAAGAAGCTGACTACAACTGCACCAGTGTCATGTATCCTATCATCTCTTCAAATACCAAGAGTAGTGTAGCCGTCAGTCTCCCAATTTGTTACAGTGGTAAACTATGTCTGGTAACACAACAACTGTACAATAGAACCCCAGGAAAAGAATGTTTTTAAATGCAGAAGTTAGTTTTCAAAGACAGAAAATCCTATACAGGATTTTCATTTATAGAAATGGGTTCAAGGGCATTCAAAAGGCTTCCAGAACATGAGCCATCTTTATGACCTACGGTATTCAAACAGTAGAAGTGTGTGGCTCCCACTCAACTAGAGTAATACAGAAATGTCACTCATGTTTCTAAAGTGTCACCGGTGGTTGATCCCAGTTTAGCCTCCACCATGGAGAAGGACTAAGAGATTCTTCAAAGAAAATGAAGTCAAACACAGAGTTGAGGGAAACTGATGCGGAAGGATATAAGGTTAGAAGTTAAGCCCTGGAGGAATTCCTTGACTGGAAGAACAATTAGCTGCTGTGCTTCTGAGGTTTCTGTAAGTGCATTTTTTTCCTGAGCATCTCAGGTGCAGCTTAGCTTTTGTCTTTTAGTCAGTCACAGGTAGTATCCAAAGACAGGATAACCATTCACAAAGACTGGAATGCCAATTTAAACATCTATGACACTATGAGGCTGCATAAAATGTTTATTTCCCAACTGGTGAAGTCAGGTTCCTAAAACATTTATGGCTGCATTGCTGTCTTTCATAACTAGTTCAAGCACAAACAGTCCTTTTTGTGATATGTTCTGTCACTAGCTGTGTTGCTTTTTCAGGACTGTGACAAAATACCTGAGAGAAACCATGTAAAGGAAAGGTCATTTTAACTTGTGATTTCAGTCCATGATCACCCAGTTCCACTGCGTTGTGCTGGAGGTGTGACACAATATCAAAGCAATCAAGCCTGATGGTGGAACGATGTTCACAGCTGGGAGGCAGAGAGGGTGGAAGGGGCCAGGGATAAGACACACACTTCAAGGTATACCTCCAGTGACCTCGTTCCTGCAATTGGGCCACACATCCCCTGTTCAACTCTGAACTCCTCAGTGAATCAGTGCATACGTAAAGTCAGCATCTCCATGAGCCAACTACCTCGCTATGTCCCACTTTTTAACATTACTGCATCAGTAATCAAACTCTCCATGAATTAGTCTTTAGGCGAATTTTTTAGAAACCATAATAATGGCAGTGACCATATGTTTCATCGCCCAAACCCAGTCACTTTTTATGGCAAAAGTAACTACTCTTCAAAAATTACATGGCACAGCACAGACGTGGTTGTGAACTGTGATATGTCAGCCTGACTGAAGAACTATAGAGCAGATGAGTCAAGTTCCAGGTGTATCTGTAGATAACTGACATAGAAGCCAGTCAACTGAGGGGGGAGACACACCCCAGATGAGGATGACAGTAATCGATAGGCTTGTGGGCTGGGTGGCACACAAAGGCAAAGTAGAAAGAACAGCTCCAGTCTCCAACACTGCCTTTGGACATTGGTCTCCAGGTTCTTCAGCCTTCCAGTGCAGATGCACTGGTGACTGCACAGTGAGATCCCAGGCCTCTGCCCATCAACTACCAATGGCTACTCCTGTTCCCCGGTGTGTGGGTGGCTAGTGTACATTCTTCCCTCTCTATCCCACACACAGTCCTTGTGGATTCTTCCATCTCCCATCTTGAAAGCTACTTAATAAATCCCCTTGCATAATTACACACATATTTTCTATCGATTCTGTGTCTACAGTACCCAACTTAATGCAACATATTAACCAGGAGTGACTGTCCACGCAGAGCTGGACCTGTCTGTGTTGCACTTATATAGGGGCACATAAGGAAAGACCAGTAAACAGCAGTAGCAAATGCACCTTACAACATGAGTAGACAGATAATGTTCCCACATGGCTGCCTAACTATTCAGGGATTTTATCTACAAAAACATCATACCATCCTAAAAATAAAATATATTGTTGTTTTTATAGATTTTCCCCAAGTCATACATGTGCAGTACAAATGTTTATACTAAAGTATATATATACATACTTTAAGTTCTCTATACAAATATAATAATTCTAATATATATATTAGAATTAGTTATGCAAAATAAGAACAAGCCTTAAGGGGTATTGTTATAGTTGGTACATTGTGTCAACTTGGGGAGTCTAGAGGCTTGGCTAATTTATTCAGCAGTTCTGCATCCTGGGGTGAAAAGGATATGTCCTGACCCTTCTGGAATGTTGCTCATTGTGTCAACTTGAGAAGTTTGGAAGGTTAACTATGTGACTCAACAGGGAGCCAGGGTTTGTCCTTTGTATTCATCCTGAGCCTGTGCAAGAGGAGGGAATGGAGATTATGTGAGTGCTACACAGCCCTTAGGTGCGCAGCCTGCTTACAATACAGGGGAAGAAAAGAGGCTTATTCTCACCCCTGCTTTGCTCTTGTTGCTTTTGCTGTTTTCTTCCATTATAAATGGGCGCCCTCTGCCATGTGCCACCCTGCCTTGGAGCCACCCAAGTATGGACTGAAACCTCCACAAACTGTAAGCTAAATAAATCTTTCCTTCCTTAATTTGGGTGTCGGGTACTTTGTCTCAGCAAGAAGAAAAAAGTAACCAAGACAGGTGTATTCCTACTAACCAAAGCATAGCAAGTTCATGAATTAACCTTAGATTTATATTTCAATTCTTTTTTTTATTTAAAAAAAAAAATAAAAGTACAAAAACATATTAACAAACAGACACCAATTAGCATAAAAAATAGTACAATCACAACTGATCTATAGGCAAGGTGACATGGTCTCAACAGTGGTTATTGCTTTATCCATTGATATCTTCGAAGTGTAAATATATGAACCCATATACAGACATGCAAAATTGGTCAGACCATTAATCCTTTCAATTCTAATAGTGAAATTGTTATTTTAAGTCATGCGTTATCATACAACCAAAGATTTATATATTCAAACATTGAGTATTTCACTAAAAATCACAATTTATACTATTCATAGCATGTTAATTCTTTTCATAGAAAGTTTATATTGTAAATAATAATAACTTTTATATAATTTATAAGCTTTAGAGTCTTCTGAAAATAAATCAGTGACTCCTTGAAAGGGGAAACTACCTAGATCTATTGTATGTACCAGTTCATCGTTCCTGTTTATACTTTTTCTGGCAAGACTGCCCACTCCACAAATGCTCATTAAGTCAAACATGGAATGAATGAATGTATGACAACTATTCATTTAAGAACCTACATTAATTACCCCTATTCCAGTGGAAATAAACATGTGTAATTCATAGTAATGTAATTTTTCTTAGTACTTCCTTATTTGAATGTCATATGAGATTATGGAAATGGAGTAAAAATGGGTAACAAATGGAGTCTTAGGTCTTATTTGTATGCAATAAAGCATGCAAAATTAAATAATTGTACATAGCTATGGATCTAATTATTTATATTTGGTTCAACAATTTCAGTCAACATCAGGGTCTCAGTATGAACCAATTATTTCTTGGACACTTAAGTGCACAGAATTATAAGTTAAGTCTTCAAACAGTTTTTGTGTTCCAATAATCATTTCTTATTTGATCCTTTTCTTTTCTTTCTATCTTAAATGGACAGCCAAAAGTTATGTATTTGTAATGTACAACATGAGGTTTTGAAGGATATATACGTCATAGAATAACTAAACCTTACTAATTAATTCTTCACAGTTTTCATTTGGTGATGAGAATTCTTCACATGCATTCTTTTACCATTTGTCAAGGGTGCAATATTTTAACAATAGTCATTATGTTTTATAGTAGATCTCAACCAATCTTTTATTATTAAAATAATATTAGAAAAGTTTATCATGCCCAACTCTTATGACTCCTAGAAATTAAAAAGGAGTTGAATCCATAACATTTTAGAGTAATTTTTAAATCATCCTCAATCATATTCATAGACTCATACTGACTGAGTATGACGGTACTAAATAAAAGGCAAATTTGACTGCATTCATGACTCCATGCAGAGTTATATAAGGGATGTAGAATTAGTATATTTAGTATGTAAACTTAATATAATTAGTATATTAGTATACTTAGTATGAAAACTATTTTTAACATACTTTGCCACTTTAAAAGGTTTTCCTCCTTCCCATTAACATATTCCTACTGACTTGAACCACCACTGGTACATGCGTGACTGTCATTTCGGATGGTGTGTACCATGACGGTACAAAGTGTTGGAAGCGAAGCTATCTGTACCTCAGGTACCTAGGACAAGGCCATTGCCTCTCCTGAGTGTGGCAGCCCCCATGTGCATGAGAAGTGTGCACAGCTCGGGCAGCTGATCCACATAGTGACTTAAGCTTTGCTTCAGATAATACAGACAGCTTTCTCTAGTCCCCAAGACTTGCTCTTCTGCTCATAGATTAGATATTCTTCCTTTCTCAGATCCTACTCTCCTCTTAAACTCCCTGTGAACTTATTCATAAGCTGATTGTATAAATAAACACCCTGAGGTGCTGAGCAGTTCTTCTCTCCCATCAGGAGAAAGGGCTCCCCCTGACCTCAGCTTTTGTGTATTGATTCCTGTCTGTCTTGACTCTCAACTTCCTCCTTCCGATGTTTCAAGAGTTGCACATGGGCTGGGGATATAGCTCAGTGGAATAAGCGCCTGCCTAGCAGGCGCAGGGTCCTGAGTTTGATCCCCAGTACCGCCAAAAAAAAAAGAGTTGCACAGCATGCAGCAACAAACAAATATAATCAGTCCTTTTTCATAGACTTTTATTGGTTTTTTACTCATGAAATTAATAAAAAGCCACTTGATGGGACAGTTGTGAATGTATACTGGTGGTTTAAGCTACCTGGCAGCAAGATATTCAAATTATAGCCCTGTCATGAATGTGTCAAACAATTGAACTTCCCTTGATTGAACTTCCTATGTGTTAAAGAATACAAAACTATGTTAATTTCATCTTATTTTATACTTAATTCATCAGAAAATATTAATTGTCTTAATTCATCAGAAAATATTGTCAGAAAATATATATTGTCTAAAATATATCATTAATGATATATTAATGTGTACTTGTGAAATAATACTAAGAATACATGATTCACTTTTTCCATGAAGGATTTGTGTTGATTAGGCAGATATGACTATAATTTTATTCATACTATGGGTTACAATTCTACTGCAGCCAAATATGCAATATCTTATTTAAGACGCATATTTGTCAAATCTTTTTTTTTCCCATTCAAATTGGTTAGGTCAAGTAATGTATAAGCAAAATTCTATAAATGGGTACTAAGGGAAGGGAGGATATCTCTTGCACTGTCAATATTTTAATAAAAATTATATTTAATAAAATATTCAAAAATCATTTATGCATCAGAGTCTAGTATTTTTTTTAAACCTCAGTCATCATTTTCCTAAGCACCATTATAAACACAAGCGATATGAACAGGAAATGTTCTCTATTCAATTGTATTTTAGCATTCAGTAGAGAACATATGTATTTTTATTTTTATTTTTAAAAATTTTTTTTAACATATGTATTTTTAAAAACCCAAATATGTACTGTGGCAAAACGAAACACAAGCTTAGTGGCACAACACCTGCTGTACAAAGTGTTGAGTTCAATTCCCAGGACCAAAAAGAAAAGGATGATGCAAACTGTATACCATAGAAGTACAACAAATAGCTGTGAAAACGTCCAGGTATTTTTAATATATAACTTTGAAAAACGGTTAGATTAAATGTCTTGGTGGCATTCCTTTTAATCCTATGACTCAATGAATTTTGTACCCTGAATTCTAAGTATATTATTTTATCAAAAACTTTGTATGACTATCCAGAATGTCATTCACCCATGAAACCCTAATGATCTTCTAGATTTAGTTAAGGTAAAATCATATATTAACAACTTATATGAAATATTTAAAAACTGCTTTTTTCCCAACATGAAGTATTTAATCGGCTTATTTTTGTTCTAAAAATGTAGTCATTATATTCCAATTGCCTCTGAAATCTTTTCTAGAAAAATAGGTCATCAGCTATATCAAAGCAAATAAATAAATGTCTCTTCTGCTTGTATTGAAGTTCCAACTAAAAATGAGTAAAATAAGCAGATATTATATTAATTATATGTTGTCTAATAAATATTCATTTCTCATAATTATCAGAATTCATTAGGTAACCAACTTGTTCAGCAGCAGAGCAAAAGCTTTGAGTCTTACACTGACTTTTCTTCATTTGCATCCAGCACATACTGAACTCATGATTGTTAGTTCCCTCATTTCAGTCTTTTAACAAAAACTCATCACTATGTTGTTTCACATTCTGCCTGCACTTTGTACTCTTTAGCAGAAAATTTTTCAATACCTCTCATTGGGATGTGACTATTCAGTGCTTTCTGCATGATTATTCTACAGAGCATATTATGAAACAATGCATTAGTGTTATTTATCATAGTTAGTGCTGAGTGTACAAGCCCTCTAGCCCCTTCCATAGGAAACAAGCACATTTTATGACTACCTTAATCTTTCGGTAAGCTGTATTTGCTGTTCTTTGGCTTTAATATTTTATTTTCTAATATAGTTCAATGCATATCAGATGCAAAAAGTTGATTGCTTGATAAGCACATTTAGAAAAAACATGAGAAAAATAAAAACAAATTAGGAAAGTAGATTGCTTGATAAAGTCATTTAGGAAATATGAGAAAACTAAAATAAAATCTGGAGTGCTCTTCCATATAAAATGCAATCTGAAAAGTTGGAGAGAATAAAGTTAAGCCATTCTAACACATCTGTGAGACCCTCCTGAAAGACAGTGTATCTAGAAGAAGAGAAAAGAAATATGTAAATGGAAAAACCATGTAAGATGAGATGATCTTCAAAAAAGGAGACTTAATGCTCTCTCCCTTCAGTTATAGCTCTGTGGCCCTTTCAGAGATAAAGGTGGCCTAGGTGTGGAGACTGGAAAGGGAGGAGCCTCAGTTCCCCCACTCTTCTATCACCTTGAATCAGTACCTGACCCCATCTGATGAAAACAGTGGTTTCTTCACAACAGTCACAAGTCCGGGTCTTTTGTGTGATCACAATCTGTGACCCCAGGATGAGATCACACAGATTCTCATCAGGCGGAAGCTGCATGTGCTTGTGTTTCTTAGTCATTGACCCGGTTGTTCATCCAAATCACTACAGACTATATACTAATGCCTACATCTACCTCCAGAGGTGCAGATTTCATTGGGATGGATTTCTTTTTGTAATTTCGGAGTGTTTGTTTCAAACTGTTTAGAATTTCTCTCATAACTGCACTGTATCTGGCCCCTGTCACCTTCTCAACCACATCACTTCAAACAGAAGGTGGATGTGTTAGTCAGCTTTCAACTGCTTTGACAAAATACCTGAGGAACACAACTTTGAGAGGGACATATTTGTTCCGGATATAGTTTTAGAGGTTTCAGTCCATGGCCACTTGCTTCCATTGTTTCTGGGCTTGTGTTCAGACTGAATCAACGTGACCAGGAGCACATGGTAAATAAAGCAAGACTGCTAACCTCATGGGAGCTAGGAAGGATAGTGAGAGCAAAGAAAGAGAAAGTGATCATGAGCAAAATACACCCCCTTCACAGCCACAGCCCCGGTAACCTACTTCCTCTGAGGTCCTATCTCCTGCAACTTTCACTCCCTCCCAACAGTGCCACTGGCTTGGACCATGCCTTCAAGGTGTGAAACCTTAGGCAACATTTCAGATCCAAAATGTAACTATAGCAAATCATCCTGTTGTGAGTATTCAGAATCAAAGTTCAGGATTAGAAGCTAAAGGGTAGGGGAGGAGGTTCTCAGCCAGCACTAAGACACAGAAGACAGAAAGACAAGCTTGACATGGTCAAAGTTTCACTCCTTGCCCAAAATATACTCAGTCTCTTCATAATTCTCTTCTTCCATAATCTTTGTCTATGGTTTGCTGGACTATTTTCATAGAATCTCCCACCTACCCTCTATAGCTAATAAAGTTCTTAGCAATTTTCTATCCATTCACCCCATTATTTTGGCTGTTAACTATGAATCCCCATCTGTCTTTGCTGAGATTCAGATTTGATCTCAGTTTTATACTGAAGCCTCTCTCCCCTACTGCCATAGCCTGAATAAGATCTATCTTGTTTGTTCTTAAATGTCGGAACACTTTCTCAGTAACAGTTCCAATGTTCTCTATAACATGGTCAAAACTACAGGGAACTCAAACTTACAGAGAAGCCTGCATACAAAGCAAGAGACTCTTAAAAGCAGAGAGGAAAAGCAAAAAGAGACAGAATAAGAGCAAGCTCAGAAAGCTCTAGAGACATCTTTCTAGCAAAGCTGTTGGCAGGGTCCTGAGACTTTGTTTTCATAACCATCACAGTTCACTGGGGAAATATCTTCTGTACCAGCAGAGCAAAACCTTTGAATCCTACCCTTACTCAGGGAATGTGAGTAAAGGCCAGCGTACACACTGCCACCTAGCATCAGGGAAGCCAGCAGAAATTCTTAGGACATCAAGAATTAGTAAGTGACCAACTCAGTGCTGTCACACTGACCAAATCCCATATCTACATTGTCCTTGGTTACATCTAAGGAGAGACCCCTGAAGAAATTCCTAAGAAAAATATCCCCTTTACTTTTGTATGCTAGACTTCCTTCCAATGTTATGAAATGATATTCTCTATATTCTCCAAACTTTTTCTGAATGCAGAATCCACATTTCATCTTAATTGGAAGCCCTATGGATATATTTCTGCTAATTGTTCAAATGTTCTCTTACTCCAGCTAGACTCTAAGATTAGGAAATGGGATTGGAATCCTCCCCTCATTGCAATAGGAATCCATTGTTATGTTACCTATGTACTTAGAAGATAGTATAGAATGCTCCAATTTGAATTAAGGACTTTTTGCTTCTACCTGTTGTATCATCTGCTAACATGGTGACTCGGTTCACAAGAGGTTTGACCTGAGTCTTCACGTCACCTGGGCTTATACCAAAAGCGATTGGCACGGGGGTAGGTAAATATGTTTGAAGCTCTCAAAAACCTATGAAAAAATATTTTTATACCTGGAAGTACTAATAATAGTAAAAATAGCTTAAAAATACTACGCCAGCTACTATTCTAAACACTCCATATATACTGACGTGTTTTCCAAGAGTCATATGAAGTATTATTAAGGAATCAAAGTTTCCATGGACTAAAAAGTTACCTAAGCTGACAAGGAAGTAAATGGTACAACAGAATACAAACTATTATAAAAGGTAAAACTGAGGCACAAGAAATGTGTTATTTTATTTGACTGAACAGTAACCAATATATGAGGGAGCTCAAGCCAGAAGTGAGCTGAGGGCTGCAGTGGAAGAAGTATGGGGGGAAGTTTTTAATAGACTGAATTTAGAAGTAGTTCAAAGAAATACTTGATTGGTCATAGTTACATATTTGCCTTATTTGGCCTATGCAGTCAGAAAGTCCCAAGTGATACAGTTATGTTTGTTGGCTGCTTCCGATTGTGCCTAAGTTCTGTTTTTCCTCAATGCAGGCATTTACAAGAAATAAAGAGCTCAAATTTTGCTTATGTTTGCAAATCAAAGAAGGATAATATCATGTATGTGATCTTACTGACTCTGCTCAGGAATCTTTTACTTTTGCAGAATCAAAATCTGTGTGATGGCAAAGCTTGGGCTTTTTCCAATACAACACTTCTATATTCACAGACAGAGGAATGTACACAGTAACACAGTTTTGGTCTTTTGAGAAATTTGAATAAATTCTATTTTAGTTTTGTATAACTAAATCATGTTCATAAAAGGAAGCTTTGTAAAGATATTAAATTAATAACATAATCTTGTTCCTTCCACTAAAACATTCTGGTCCCTGCCCAATGAATAACCTACCAATAATATTAATGAGATATTTCAAGAAAGTTCACCTTTATAGATATCAAGGGAAGCACAACTGGTGTTAGACCTGGCTAAATGAACCACCTTCTCCATACAAAGTGGGATATCACTTGGCCACAGCATATCTCAGGGTGTGTCACTCCCAAATTCTCCATTTGTACCGAAGAAATAGGAACTATTGTCAGGACTCTGTTCTAGTTATACTCAAGCTACAGATAAGTCTACATCTCATAGAACTGAGGAATAGCTTACATGAGCCAACATCCAAACATCTCCTGGTTTTGAAAAAGGCACTGAATGTGGAAAGCTAAGGAAGAGTCAACTTTCTGTGTCCTGCCCTTCTGGCCCTTCCTCAACCCTCATAAATTCAAGCTGCAAACGTTAATGAATAAGAAGCACACTAGGCAGAACCTAGCACACTTATGGAAAGAGGGATTCTGGCTCTTATAAGAAATAACTAAGACTGGGCCTGGGGATATACCTAAGTGGAGTAAGCACCTGCCTGACAAGGGTAAGGTTCTGAGTTTGATCCCCAGTACCACAGGAAAAAAAAAAAAGAAAGAACTGAGATGGTATTTCCACCCTCCAACATAGTCTTTCTTCTCACCTCTACTACAAAAACACATTTATGGGTCATTTTAAATTTTGTTTTCTCTGTCAAAACTTCTCAAATTCTCTTTAAGAAGAACTAGTAGCACATTTCCAAGCATCAGCACTGTAGGATAAACTGTCAGTCTTCTACGGATTGTTTGCACGAAGCATCAGATTTCAGACTCTGGGTGCTCTGAAATCAAAGACCCTGAGATTTATACTCCTACTGGCAAGGAAACTTAACAGTTGCTTAGTGGGATCTCACCAACATTACTGAATGAAAGAACGAGTGATTTAGTGAAGCTGACATTAACGCAGTGTGCACCAATTTAACGGACCGGGCCTTGACAAGGGACAGAAGAACTAAGCAACTACAAGTTTTCGTAAATTCTGTAAGAATCTGGAGAGAAAGGCTGGCACTAGCTTCACTCCATTTCTGCCTACACTTCTGTTCTTAAACCTCAGTCCTCAAGAAGATGTTGAATTTATAAATAATAAAAAACAAAATAAATACACTTTTTAGTAACTCAGCACTAAAACAGAATGTTAATACTGTGCTACAATATAAATCCCTGAAAACCCATGGAAGATATTGCTCACAGGACTTTGTATTCCCTGTCCTTCCCAGGCTGTGTCCCTCCTGTAGAGCCACGCGTTACAGCGCCTTGCCTCTGGATTGTCGCGTGCGCTATGTACACGGTGACCTTGCTGTGTATTTGAAGACAGAACTCCTCTCTGCCCTGCAGGCTCTCTATCTTATTTCATT
The DNA here is from genome assembly GCA_004027595.1 of Dinomys branickii. Lineage (NCBI taxonomy): Eukaryota > Metazoa > Chordata > Mammalia > Rodentia > Dinomyidae > Dinomys > Dinomys branickii. The sequence continues at coordinate 17,741 of PVLD010010897.1, read as the reverse complement.
GGGAAGGAAGGTTTTCCCAGGTGCCACTATGCTGCAGCTTGTTGGAGCTATTGATGTTAATTAATTTATGCAAATCAGCTAGATACCATCCTTGATTAATGTCTTCACTGCTTTATTAATTTTGAATACTTTAAGAGGCTGTTGGACACGTATGATGCAATATCTGCTTAGAGAATAACTACTCATATGATTAATTTAGACCCTGAAGAACAGTACTTGATCTCTTCTAGCTGTTACTACTAATTACATATAATTTATAACTTTAAAAATGTAATCGCACCAGAAATAAAACTAAGTTTTACAAATTTTCTACAAGTGACACTGGCATACAGCATCCTTAAAATAGCAGTTGCAATCTAAAATTAAAAGCAGAGAAAATGTAGTGCATGTGCATGCCGTGCCAGGCTCTGTGCTAGGGCTCTGTTGGTTTAGTACTCAAGAGAAGAATGTAACCAGGCACATGTTAGTGTCAGTTCTAAGATTCCAGCCTTGACCACAAACCCTGGAGCTCATCTCTTAAGCTCTATTTTAGGTGAACCAAAACATTTAACAAAATCCGTAAAAAAAGTCACTTCATTATCGCATTGTTTAGCTCCTTCACTAAGTGCTAAGCTTTCATGAAGGCTGCATTTTATGTTACAGTGTTCTGTATAACCTGCAAGAATACAAAAGAGTACTTGCATTGCAGGTGGTTTTGACTTAATTTTTATGGTTAAGATATTTTCCTGCTAGTTTGTTAAATGTCAAAATCATTTAATTAACCCCCCCCTTGAATGTTTTTCTGTGTAGCCAATAGTCACAGAAGGTACTTACGATAGAAAAGAGCTCATTACTGAAGGACCATGACTCTCATGGAGAGCAGTGGGAAGTGACATTGACCTTCTGAGAGCCTGTGTTCAACAAGCAGTTATTGAGTTCAAGGAGCTATAATCCCAAGGACTTTATGCAGTGCTGTCACCAGGAGTGCACAATCTAATAGCTACAAGAAGTTATTACATGTGTATTCCATATCATACCATGTGACTTAGTCCATTAAAATGCAAACAAATAAATGTGCAAGAAAAGTGCTGTAGTGGTTCCAAGGAACATGACTGTATCTGCTAGGAAGAACCCGAGAAAGCTTCTAGAAAGACACCTAGCGATGAGGACAATGTACGTGGAGCAAGAAGGGAGCAGTGGAGACAAAGAACGCCAAGGCGTGGACCCCACCCAGAAGCAAGGGCCAGCATTTCTCCAGTACATGAGAAGCTGCACAAGGAAAAAAGACTGGAAATGTGAGCAGCTGCAAAACCCTGGAAATGTGTGACTACTAGGCCAAAGGCCTAGGCTCTCAGTAGAGTTTATAATGTAAAATATTTATAAGTCTAGCCATATGCAAAGTCTGGGTAATGGGAACTTGACACTGCTGATACTTGATTCTCAAAATTCCTCTTTACTTGAAAATACGATCGTTCCAGACATAAGCATGCCCTTTTTGATGAGTGCCCACCTCAGCATTACGGAAAGAGACTTTGATTTTTGTCTGAAAACCCTGCCACAGAAATGTGTTTCTTCTAAAAAAAAAAAAAAAAATCACTACTTCTTTGCTTCTTCCCCTAAAAACTTCATTTTTAAAAACAGAGACGGTAGAGGAAACTGATATTTCACCCATTATATTTTCGTAAGCAGAAGAGTAGAAGCAACAATGTAAGACAAACATATTGCAAGGGTTTTTTTTTCTTTATGTTAAAGAGAGTAGCAAATGAGACTCAAACAAAATATAGAACAATAGCAGCAGACCAGTATCACAAACATAAACAAACACAGAAGGGGAATAATTGGGTTAAACGGGACTTCCAGTCCTAGTTTTGTGAAGAATCTCCAAACTGATGTCCAGCGTGGTTTCACCAAGCTACACTCCCGCCAGCAGTGGAGTAGGGTTCCTTTCTCCCCACAGCCTCTCCAGCACTTGTTATTGGTTGATTTCTTGATGATAACCATTCTTCTGGGTTGAGATGGAATCTCAGTGTTGTATTAATTTGCATTTATTGAATGGTTAATGATGTTTAACTTTTTTTCATGTATTTATTTCCAATTAGTATTTCTTCATTTGAGAAGTGTGTATTCATCTGAGATGCCCATTTTTGGACTGGGTCTTTGAATTTGGGGGCTCTGATTATTTTAAATTCTTTATATGTCCTAGATAGAAGTCTTTTGTCTGAGGGGCAGTTGGCTAAAATATTTTCCCAATTCATAGGTTTTTCTCTTGAGTCTATTGGTGATTTCTCTAGATGTGCAAAAACTTTTCAGTAAGATGAGATCCCAGTTGTTGATTCTTTGAAGTATTTCCCATGCAGTTTAATTTTTGTTCCAGATTGCAGTTTAAAAGACTCTAATACCAGCTGCCCCAAAGTGCTGTCCTGTCTCCCTTAAGTCTCATATATGTTACTACTTTATACAAGCTCATTTGAATCAGGTAACCTTAGTCTGTCTAAAAATGGAAAACCAGAAATAAAGAGTTAAATTTTAGCTTCGTGGGTAAAAATTAAATAGCATGGTAGCAAACAATAAGAGGTGGCATTTTAGCTAAGGTGAAGGGGAGTAGATGAAGGAAAATCTTTTACTATTTATGTAGCTCTAAAGAATAGTTTCACTTTACTAATTCTAGGTAGGGAATGGAGGAAGGAATTAATATAAGGATACTTGTGACAAAGGACCCAGGAAAAATCAAACAACTTAGTCTGAAGAAAAACACAGATGACCCTCTGACTCAACCACCTGCGGCTCAAAAATATTTAAGTAAAAGTGCATCTGTACTATGCACAAACTTTTCCCTTTATTCCCTCCACAACACAGTACAGCAACTGCCTACCTTGTACTCGCATTGTAGTAGGCATGTGAGTAATCTGGAGATTATTTCAAGCATTCAGGAGGATATTCTTAGTATATGCAAATACAGCACCATTTTTTATGTAAGAGGCTTGAGCATCATGGATTTGGGGATCCAGAGAGGGTCCCACATGGATGCCAAGGGACAGACACATGACAAGAACAGTTGAGGTGCAGGAGTCTCACACTCTCACTTGGACACAGTCGACTCTACTTCTCTCCAATCATTTGTAACCATTCCTCTTCACTGAAAGATACGAGTACCCTGTCTATCTTGTGAGTTCCCTATAGCTTTGCCTTCGTGTTCTTAGCTCCTTGAACCTTTGGCTTGCCGTGACTCCCAAAAGATCCAGCTTTATCATGGAAGGTACCAAGAAATCATTTACTCTTGGTTAATATAACAATAATCATTGTTAATTCAGCACTGGATTTCTTATGTGAAAACTGTTATACTGTGGATTTTGAGTGTCCCCAAGAGGCTCATATATTGAAGGTCTATTCTCCAGAGTGGTGCTATTAGGAGAAGATGGTGGTCTTTATGCCACTGGGGTATGCCCTTGAAGGGGGCTGTGTTTTGCCATCTCCTGGAGATGAGGAGTGCTTTTACTGTGCCATGCACTCCCACAGTGATGTGCTACCTTACCACAGAACCAAAAGTAACAGGGCCAGTTAATCATATACTGATACCTCCAGAGATGTGAACCAAAGTAACCCTTTCCTAAGTTGTTATGGTGAAAGAAAACTTACATGAGAGTCCTCAGAGTCTCATTGCCCTAAATCATTTTTCATGCCAAGATACTGGCTCCTGCTGGTGCAAACGCCCACACATTGCCCACTTAGTGATTTCTTGAGGTAGAGGAGAAGCAGAGCTGTGCTACTCGCTTCAGCAGGGCATGTGGGAAGGACTGCCCCCAAGAGATATATGGATATAGAAGGCTCTTGCAGGGCATCATGTATCACAGATAGGAAAAAGAAAGGCATGGATAAAGAATTACACATTTAACACAGTCAAGACACAGCATAAAACAAATGACCACAGACAACCCTGTGTGGTACTCTGTTAAAAGAAGATAAATCAAGGTGAGAGACTCTTTAGGAGTCTACTGCCATGATTCAAGCGAAGAAAGATGAAGTTGCAGACTTGAACAAAGACAGTGACAATAATATGAGAATGTAGAAAATGGGTTTCAAAGAAATTTCTGAGATAAAAATGACTAGACTATATCATAAACTGGATGTGAGAAATAAAGAAATCCAACAGGACTCCAGCCAAAGATTCTAATTTGAAAAATCAGGAAAAAGATGTGTCATTAATTAAAGTAGAAGTGCAGGAAGAATGCTATGGAGTGCCTTCCTCCTAAAATTCCTATGTTAAAATCCCAGCCACAGTGTGATGGTACAAAGAGAGAGGCCTACAGAAAATAGTTCAGTGTCCCGGGTATATCATGGCCCTTACAAATTACAGCTTGCTAGTTCCCTCCCTGCTATCTGTCACATAAATATACAAGGAGAAGTCAAATGTCTATAAACCAGAAAAGGTCCCTCCCCGGAAACTGACCATAGGACTTTCAGCCTCCAGAACTGTGAGAAATAATTATGTACTGTGTAAGCCTCCTGTCTTCATCATGTTTGCTACAGCAGACTGCACTACCACAGGGAGTTTGCAAAGAAACAAGCAAAAAGGAAACAGATATGCAAAGGCAAGTTCCACTCATGCCATGTTCGCAGTAGTTAATGTATATGCAAGTCAAGTGCCCCGTAGGTAGTTGGACACATGAGGGCTGAAGTGCTAACAAAGGTCTGGCTGGTGAGAGTGTGAAAGAAGACAAAATAAAAACTCCGACTGGGGCTTTTTACTTGCTAATTGTCACATACATATTCCCGCCTTCATATGTGACTCTAAGCAACTTGAAGAGAAGCAGTTTTTCTTCCATCTCTTGGCACAGGTGTGAGAACAGTTTGAGAGAAGGAAATAAACACATGGATTGTGTCGCACAGACACTAGGACACTACTTCCTGAAAGGGAGGTTTTCAAATTTATTTTTACTTTAAAGAGAATAAAAAATAATAAATACACATTAAAAACAATACAGAATTTCAAAACAAGATGTTTCGTCTTGCCTTGCTTCATCTTATTTGCGAGGGAGACGGGGAAAGGTGATCATTAGGGAATTTGGAGTCATTATAAAGTAAAAATTAAATAATAAGTAACAGATTCACTATTAAAGAATTGATCATATCCAAGAAATTCACTGATTCAAATGAATCAAATCAATAAATTAGCAGATTGTCCTTGGAAAAATATACAACTTTTTGTATTCTCTTAATGAAAGTCTCAGTAAGGGATGCCTACATATTTCTCAGACTTTATCAATTGTATTTTGCATGCCTATATCTGGTAATCTGAACAACTACTTTGAAGATAACAACATGCAATATAACAACCATTCTTGATTTTCTATCATCTTGTTTTGAGATTTGGTATCATTTTTAGGCTTTTTAAAGTCTTTATTGACTTTAAAATAAAAAATTATCAATTGTATACATAATATCTGTACACGTTACTGTAGGTTAATAAAACTTTATTTTAAAAAATCAGTAATGCCTCCCTAGAAGAAAACAAGTCACTATTTTTTTTTGTTTCAACAAATATTCATTCATTGAATACACATTCAAACACATCATTTATCAGCTGCTGGGAAGGCACCAAAACACAAACAGGACACAGATTCTGTACTCACTTATTATGGTTAAGCCAGACATGAAAGTGAATCATTACAACAAAACTGAAGGACAGAGTTCCAAGGGTCAAATACTATTTATAAAGAGGCTACAATCTTTTTGTTTTTGTTTTGTTTTGTTTTCTCCATACTTCTCAGTCAGTGCTCGCAGGAAAAGGAGTTGAGAAATCACACATGTAAACTCACACATGGATGCATTACCACACTACGGAGTAATTACATGTGTCACTCATTATAAGAGACAGACAGAAAAGGTAAAACAGACTCAGGGCCATGATGTGCTACTGAGTATGCATCCTTCAATTTTATCACAATCAGTGAGCATCCTCTCTGTTACATAAACTGCTGTGTGCCCGGAGGCAGAGGGTGAATAATGCTGAAGTCAGCTTCTATAGACATGAATACTAGAAAATGTTCATCACACAGTGAGCTTACAACACTTTCACTGATAACAGGTTCAATTTCTACTCAACCTCAAGAACTCAACTCTGAGTGGAGGCCTGAATACTAAACAGCCTTTAAAAACCTACTCATGCTTCATGTTTACACAGCACTAGCTCAGAAAAATAGATTCGGGTTCAATTTCTGAAAACTAAATCTCCTATAGATGGTGCATATTTTTTCATAATTTTCACACAGTGGAACTCCAAAGGATTTCTAAAACATTATATAAAACTATTTTTCAAAAGTTAAGTGAATAGATACAATCATTGATTTTTTTAAATTTCTATTATTGTCATACAGCTCCTCAAAAAAGATAGTTCTAAAGGGAATATAATTAATACATTGGCAATGGATGAAATTTAAGAATGAGTATTTTTCCAACCATGCTAGTCAATGAAGCAAATAAACCTTTACTAGCTCATCACAAATTATTTTTTATAGTATCTTCTCCTGCACATTTAATTGTAGAAATAGACTTATACTAAGGATTTAAACCTCATGTATTTGAATACTGAGTGGCTATACTATGAAAATCATCTAGTATTTTACTAAAGAGATGAGATCCACAATAATTACACATTGGAAGTAACAGTGTGTTTCAATTATGAAAGTATATTAACTGCAAACGGTAGAATCAGTTCAATTACAGACACATCAATGCACTATATAAATTGTACTGCTTATAATTTAGTCAGTATGTTCATTCTACTTAAAGAATATATACAGACCATAACATACCTATTGTGCATTGGAAAGATTTTCTTTAAATTTTTATGAGCATATTTGTAAGAATACCACAATATTGTTAAAGTTTCATTTTCTTGTTTTATTGCATATTTTAAATGGCATTATTACCTTATCTTTTTATTTCTATAAAAGTGAAAATTCTGCCAACTCTCATAAAATATTTCTTCCTGAGGGAACTTTCGAAAGAAGATGTCCCAAAGAATGAAAGAAATGGAAAATATGTATATATGTGTAAACAACATAGCTAAGAAAATTGTACTTCTAATTTCTATTGCTTTATTGAAAGGAAGTTAATATTTAATTGTTTGAACAATCTCACAAGCCTATATTTGTTTACCCAAGTTACCAATTTGAAAATAACATTATGTAATACAACAACCATTGTTAATTACCTACCACCTTTTCTGAAATTCTGTATTGTTTTTATGCTGTTTCATTTCTGTCTCTGTGTTTGTTAATATGTTTTGGTTCTTTTATCATTGAAATAAAAAAACAAATAAATGAATAAAATGTTCCTCCAAACTGTAGAGCTTTTGAAATGTGATTGGTTCATGGGGTGCTATATTCCTCTGCAGATTAATTCACTGATAAGCGAATACCTTAATGTGCTGTTAGGAGGTAGGGATTGGTTAGAAGAGTTCGGTCACTGGGGCAATGACATGGAAGGGTATATTCTTGTCCCTAACTCTCCTCTCTCTCTGGCTTTCCCTTCTATCTCTGCTCTGGTTGCCATGAGGTGAGCAGATTTCCTTCGCCAGGCCCTTCCAGTGTGCTATTTCCGCCTCACAGCCAGCCAGCCACGGACTGAAGCTTCGGCAACCAGAAGCCCAGTAACCATTTTTCTCATGTAGGTTCAAGCCAGGTATTTTGTGCCCACAACAGAGAAGCTGCACAATACAGGTGGGATAGCACATAAATAGGGCACTCACTTTTCCTAGAAATATATGGTTTAAGGTCACATACGCCCTTGAAAGTGTCAGGTATTTTTCCTGTATCTCAAATTTCATCCTTTCGATGAAACAAACTCTGAAATATAATTAAGGTATTAGTTAACTGTTGGTGAGTTTGCTATACAATTGCCTTCTCAGTAAAAAAAAAATTATTCTCCAATTTATCTACTGTCAGTAAATATTGTTACAAACCATTATTTAAGGATTAGGATTCTTTTTTTTTTTGGCTTATTGGGATAAGGCCTAGCTATGAAGTTCAGGCTGGCTTTGAACTCACTGTGTAGCCTGGTTGGCCACAAACTCTCAGCAATCCTCCTGCCTCAGCCTCCTGAGTTCTGGGATTATAGGCATGCACTACCACACCCAGAAACTAAGGATTAGGATTCTTAAACTGACTAATTAAACTATAATTATCCATTTGATATTCAAATGAACAATTGTGGAATTTTAACTTTTCTATTTCTATAACACATTGAAAAAAATTTAATTTTTTTGGCTTTCTCACACACATAATAAACAAACCTTAAACAGAAGGCAAAATAAATAAATGACATCTTTTGTAAGACCAACTTTGTGGGAGACGCCATTCCACATTCTTCTAACATTCTTCAGTAGCTGTATGCTGCATGTGCTTGCTCAGATTTGTGTCAAAGTGAAAACAAAATCATAAAACTTTACTCATATTTAATATTATTGCTCTAAAGATTAATGTTCCAGAAGTGAAACAGCAAATATGCAAACCTGGGAAAATGTAAGCAAGACTGCAGTGCTCAGGTAAGGGGTAATAATTGTCTGCTGCCTAATGATAAAGACTACTGCCTGTGGAAAAGAGCTACTTAAACTATAATAATAAAACACAGGAATTGTTCCAACCCTTCAAGAGTCAGAAATACATAATAAAGAGGTTGAATTGTAGCCTGAATATGTTCAAGCTCCACCTTTATTCTGTTCAGAAACATACTATCAATGTGCACGGTACTATGAGTAAAGCTAAGCAAAATAGCACCGCATGAGTACAGTTAAATACTGTACTTGGTTGACATCCAGAATGCTTGGTTGACATCCAGAGAAAATGGCATTCTGTATGAATCTCTAATGGCTGTGTCACTTGACTCATTACTGGCAACTCTGAGCAAAAACAACCACCTTCCAGGTTAGATTTCAAAAGTAGAGGTCTGAGAATCAAGATACGGATGTGAAAGAAATTACCGAAGCATTGGTCATAGAAGAGTTTGTAGTCCTCTTTTGTGATTGTTTGCCTGGTTGGATTCATCACCTATCATACCACCATGGACGTCAGTCATTATACATCTAATTTTAAGTGGAAATACCAAATTAAATTTCTCAATTAATATTTTAGGATGTGGAAACTGTGCACAAAGAATTTTTAAGTCACCATAATGAGGCATTAATCATGTATAATATTGAATAAACTTTTCAAAACTAATGACTACTTTAAAAATAATGATTACTCTTTCAGTTTTCTCTGAGACATTTTATTTATGTAGATAAGCTGGTTCTTTGCAGCTAAATTATAAATCTAAGACCACTTCATGTACAGAGATAAAATTATGAGATCAGTATGGTTTCCAGAAAGTCTATTTCTTTCAAAGTTTGGAACAAATGGCTCACCAAAGTTACACTAACTTTCTCAGAAGTGGGGAGTATTTCTTTATGGACAGAAGTCTGACGTGAAATGCATTTAGACAGACTGAGTAATGATAATTCTGGTGCTGAGGTAGGCAAGTCGGTTTACCAATCTACATCACTTTGGAAATCAGATACATCAGACCATTATTTCTGTACAATTTCCTGAATAAGGGCAGAAAGCACATCACTGAGATTTTCATCAAATTGTTTGATTACTATAAAATGAACCAATTCACTGGTTTTATTGTCTCCGTTATTCCCCTCGCTGCTGAAAAGGGAAACAGGAATGTACCGGTTAAGGGTTGTGTAGTGCATATTACCACTGAGCTCTGGGATGGATTACAGGAATAGTTACTGACCTATGTCCCAGTGTGGACTTCATTTCTTTATTCTCCTGCTCACTGTGTTATTTTCATTTGATTCCAAACCCGCAGCCACCGTCTGCATTTTTCATTTTCATGGTTTAAAAAAAAAAGTCACACACAAACACTCCAAATTGGGACAAGCATTTAGATGACGCGACAAATTTGCACCTGAACTTTATCAAGTCAGCAAATGGTTCGGCATGATTACCAAGGGTCTCGTTAAATTAAATTCCTTGCTTCATTTAGAGCCCAGACCAAACACTATGAAACAAAAACGAGTAACCCAACATGCTAAGGAAATTCTACCGTATTCATTTGCCAGGAAGTACATGTTCAAGTGATGCCACTGCTAGTAGAAAATGTCTCCTTTCTTCATAAATCCATGTGATACAAAATGGTATTTTTTCAGAACAGGGACTGTTATTTTTTTTCTGTATCAGCCCTGCATGCTGAACAAAAACAGTGCTGGGTTCTGAAATTGTGAAAGAAGCTTTGGTATTTATTTTCAGACTGCACTACTCACCTTTTGATCCGGAAAGCAATGATAGCGGTACACATAAACAATCCTTTTATATATTGCCAGTCAGATAAATTTCAGAAGATTCAATATCAAATAAAGTCTGCCTGGTTCTCTTTATAGCATCTGATCATCTAAATTTAAAGGCAGAATTTTGCATACAAGTTTCATCAACATCAGATACACTTTCTCTCTCTCTGTCTCTCTGTCTCTCTGTCTCTGTCTCTCTTTTCCTCTTTAAGTGGATATACAGATATACTACTTAGAGAATGTGAATAGGTATGTACCACATACAGATAATTCTAGACTGTGTTTGTTTTATTAAAAAACTTCTCATTACTTTTCCTAACAGTACTTTCTTTCCACTGGGTCATGTCTTTTAGTACATCCAAAATGATTGATTTAATGAAGTCATCCTCACATTTACAATACTGAACACATTTTAAAATAGTATTTGAGTCTCAGATATCACAAATGGGCATATTGAAATGAAAGAGATTAAGTAAACTGGGACAGAGTAGATCTCAGACACTCTGACTCCCTGGTTAGCGTCCCTCCCCCTCCGCTTGCGCCCTGCCATTCTACATCAATTATGTTGGGCTGTGAGCCCAAATAAAGCCCCCAGTACTGGCTCTCAGTGCGAGTCTGGACAGGGCACTCACGAGATGCAGTCAGTGATGTCAGTAGAGCATCACACCTGTCCATGGAGGTTGTCCCTCTTGGCCTTGTTCTCCTTTTTCTTTTCCATTTTGGGCCAAAATGAATCCACAATTAGTCAAAAAACCATATTCACATTTCCATTACCCTGTCCTCATGACCATACCTCTTCACTTGCTTCTTTAATTAGTGGAACTGCCCTGGTTTTACAGACAAGCCTACCCAGGGTTGCATAAAACTCACATTCACTTATCAGGTAGTTGATACTCTGTGGAAAACACCAGTCCCCAACAATCATCTTAGTGGCCCTTTGGTTGCTGGGCCTCTGTACCTGAAATCTGCCCTGCTGAGCAGTGAGGCTTATGCGTCAGATACCAATGCTGTCAATTTTTCATACATCTACTGATTAAAATATAGCAGTGCACCTTTATTCCCTTTAAAAATAAATGTGTGATACCCTGATGCTTTTATAAAATTATATTAAGCATGAAGTGTTAACACTGGCTAACATTTTTATGTCTTATCATATGCCCTTTAGGAAATACCAGAGAAACATTTGATGTTGTCCACATATGAAGCATCTCAAATATTTTTCATAAAATCTATTTTAAAAATACTTTCATCATCCTCACAGAATCCCTAGATTAGAATCTCTGATTAACAAAACAAAAAAGGAAGTTTTAAAGATCTGGAGGAGATGTTAATGTTAATTAAATCTCTTTTATCTGGATTGATTAATGTAATTCATTATTCACTAGTCTTCTGGACAGATGTGTTAAATTACAGTTGATACAGAACACTGCTGATAATTTATTTGATCACATTACTTCAGGCTTAAAAATATCCACACTTGAAATTAAGAGATAGTGCACAGATTTTTAAAGTGTTTTCCTGATCAACTTTTATTTTTTACATGATCAAGCCCAAACGGTTTTGATTGTCTTAATTTGGGTAGGTTTCTGCTAATTATCTTTTTTAATTATTTCCATTTTAGAAGTATTACTTTGTAGTTTCTGAGGCCTGGAACATAAGAGTCTTTGAAACCAAACAGCCCACTTTAGATAATTCATAGGCATATTTTATTAAGAGAGACATTTAATAAATTTTAGTATAAATCAAAATCGATTAAGTTTTTAAAACAATTCAACACTATGCAATAAGATCAAGAGCTTACGTAGGAGCAAACCACATTGGTGATATTCATTTGCTATTAGTAAAACAGATTTTCCAAAACTTAAATTATAAGAATGTTCTCACCACAGAAATGCTATGTGAGGTAATACATTTAGTAGGTAGATGTAAACATTCCACAATATATACATACTTTATAAGACCATATTCTACATAAAAATACAAATTAGATGCTACTTTAAAGAAATTTAAGAAGAGATTGTTTCTGAAAAGAAACTTTCAAATAGTCCTTTAAATACATCCTTTTGCAAACTGTGCAAGTGAGTCAAACACATGGATGTCATTTCCCCTGTCAGACACAGGAGTTTGAAAGTTAAAGGAAATATCATTAGCAAAAATATGTTTCAGCCTTGATTACACCTCCAAATAGCTAAAAAAATAGTTTGATGTGTTTTATAAATGCAATATGTGCCACATTCCTAATTGTTATGCAACTCCAACTCTCGTATCTTGTGAATATATGGAAGGGATGATAATGTTCTTCAAGATGAAAAGACAGCATGCTCTGTAACATATGAATCACACTGGCTTTCATAAGAGTGAGAAGAGTGGGGAAAGCCTCTGGCCAGGCTCCTGGGCAGGACAGACACCAGGCAAAGAGGCTTCCAGAAGGTTCTGCCTCCTCAGGAGCTGGTCTTTCATTCCGGGGAAACAAAAGCATTTCTACGTCATTGACTCAGTTTGGCTTAAAGCACTGTTATGGAATCATTTTTATGTTTTGATTAGTGACTTTTTAATTAACTAAAGATTATTATTAAACTATAGTCAGAGTTCTCACTTGACACTTCCATATCACTAAACACTAGGAAGAAACAGCAGGAGGAAGAATCAGAGAAAAGAAAGGATGGAGTGAGGGAGGAAGGGAAAAGCGGAGAAAGAAAAAGAGGTCACGGGAGTAAAGGAAGCAGGAAGGGAGAGAGCAAGAACAAGAGGAAGGGACAGAGGAAGGAAGGAGAATGAAGAGAGAAAGAAAGGAAGGAAAGGAAGTAAAACTGCACACAGTTCCTGCCCAGGTGCTCAGCAGACCGGCGAGGATGGCCATCTTCTTGTTCTCCTCCTTAGGGCCTAAGATTGCGTAAACTCCCCACTCTTCTTCCTCGCAGTGGATTAACAGGCAGACCAGTCTTCAGTATGCTCCAAGGAATGCCAACCTTTTTCACTTTGACAGTATAACAATTATCAAAACACAAACTATATACATAAGCACTTATATCACAAACAAACCCAATCTTCCTCAAGTTGGGAGGAAAATAAACTGATAGAAGATGTCTTTGAGTCGTGACTAGCAACAGAAGACAGAGGCTGTGAGGAACCAGTGCCTTCTGAGTGCCCTTCTGACTTGGGGACAGGTCACCTGAGGCTGCCTCTCTGAGGTCCTAGTCACTCACCTCACATGAATTTGGGGCACAGGACTTTAAGCTTAGATCTAACTTATCAGAAAGAAGAAAGTACTTCCTTGGTCAGTTTTCCCTTCATGTCTTCTTCTCTCTCCTGATGGCCAACTTCCATCATCTTTGCCTGTTCCTTTCCTTAAATGTTTGTATTTGTATTTGTCATATAAGTTTTATATTATGTAGCATACATTTACATGACAATTACTAAATAAGATGAAATACCTAAATTGCAACAGTTGTTTAAAATATCCTCCAGTGCAACAATGTATCCCTGTAATTTTCACACTTTCTGCCATGGCCTACAGGGACCCTCTTGAATTTTGCTAACTTTTTAACTAGAGTTTTAAGATCTACCGTTGTGATTCTTTCTGTCTGGATACCATGGAGCACACACACACGTGCACCTATATTTATATACATACCTCTCAAGGAAAACAATTCCACAATTTTGGATGGGGGAAAAGTTATACAAATTAATTTTCTGCAAACAGAGTAAAATATATTAAATAACCAGAACTATGATTTACATTTAGTTGGCCAACTAAGACTGCAGTGTGCAAAAGCAACACTGTTTAGCTAGAAATATTATTTTCCATCACAAATATTAGCAATGTGGGGTTACAGCAAGGGTTCTGAATCCTTTTCCTTGTTCAAAAAAGAGTATCTCTATGTTTGGTTTTATCTATACATAGCTAAGTGGAAAGTTATTAATTAAAAATGTTAAAGTGAATAAGCTAGGAGTATTAAAACAATTCTTTGTATATTGTCAAAATTTTAAAATTCTTTGTAATACTATGTATTATTCCAGGAATAAAGAGTAAATTTTTCAGGTGGTCATTGGCCTTGAAGGGCTATTCCTTTCTCTCTCTGTATCTGTGCCTATCTGTGTGTGTGTGTGTGTGTGTGTGTCTCCTCTCTCTCTGCTTTAATCCTGGAGGCTTCCTTTCTTTTCTTAAGGAGGCCTTTACTCCTTTTACCCCTTTCTGCCTCAGAATGCCATGCCATCGGCCTGCACAGTCTCCCTTTTCCTTCTTAACGTCATTAACTGCTATTAAACCTTTAGTTTCTTTGCCAAGAAGGCTTCTCCTCATATTCTGAACCCTATATTATCCTCTACTCCCTTGGGGCAGCCTTACTGCAGTTTATAGTTATGCGTTTCATTGTTGTTGTTTTATTTCTCTAAGCCATAATCACCACTAGGTTCTGTATTGTTCATCACTGAGTCTCTGGCAGTTGGTACATCAGAGACACTCATTAATTATTTGCTGAATGAATGGCAGGAATGTCCTTGCTATATCCTAAAATAGTGATGTGCCTTACGTATTTGCTACCTGGCTCCTGGATACACCCAATGAGAGAAAAGTGATATGCCATGCTCCACATAATGCTTTCACAAAAGTGTGACAAATATATGAAATACTCAGTCTCATATCAAAGAGTTTCTCAGTACAGAAATTAGTACAAGTGAATAAAGAGACTATCCAATGACCACACTGCTCATAGTACAGAATTTCATCTGTTGAGACACTTCTGCTCATTAATCCTGATAAAAACTATTATATATTCTCTGTTGCTCAGACAAAGCAACTAACTACTAGTATAAATCTTCATAAGCTTCTAAAAGGACTTAAAGGACATTAGTAAGGCCTATTTGTAAGACATACACATGATTTGAGGCTGGCTTAGTTTGGATGTCCAATTAAAATTATTGCTAAACTGCACTGTGGCTATGCCCTAAGGGATTTCCCTCTGGTGCTCCAGCTCAGTGGCCCTGCTATTTTCTTCTGTTGTAAAAGTACCTCCTCTGAAACACAAAATGAGACTCACTTGCCGAAAAAAGCAGAAAATGCATGTGTTAATCTGCCATCTGCAAGAAGCTAAGCTTCATTATTACAAATGTGCAAACAAAGCTAGCAAAGTAAATTAACCATATTCAATATACAAAAAAAGTTTTCCTCAGAGAATATGTGTGTGAATGTACAGTTGCCAACTGTTGATTGCCCATTTCTTAGACCAGTTACTGTGTGCTGAGAATTTGAAATTGTAGGTGGGCTTTCTACAACCTACTTTCTGAGTTATGTGTTTCCTCCAATTTGCTTATGGGCTTTCACAACACCAGCTCAATGTTAACCAAGTAAAATGAACTCTCAGGCTGTGAATAAACATAACAACAGCATACATGTTTATCCAAATAAATAACACATATGAACATTCAAGTTAAACACACTTAAAATTTTGTATGACCACCACACTAATCTCTATGGTTATCATGTAATTAAATAAAGACCGCATATATAGTTTCTTACATTCACTAAACTGTATGTTTCTCCCGTTGAGCCTTTTAGGGTTTTCCTCTGTCCTTTGCAAAGAGTGAAAAGCAAATCCCATATTTCCGTATACACCCAACATCTTTGGAAATCACTCCCCTATTAGACTGTATGGCTTCAGGCTGGCTGGTCCTTCTCCCCTGGACTGCAGCAGCGCTCTTACCTGCTAACTCCATCTCAGCTGGTGGAGAGCAGCCCCACTCCTTAAGGTTAACTCATCCTCTATTTCTTGAGAAAATTGAGGCCATCCTGTCTGACCTTTCCTCAACATTTGTTTCTTTCAACCTCTCTCCTTTCTCTCTGTTTTAGCACTTTACTATTAGAAAAATAATCATTCTCGGTTTGGTACTGATAATAGAGATAAAATAGAAAACACAGGCTTATGAGAAGGCTGGCCAAGCAAGAAGAGGCAGTGCCAGAAATTTTTAAATCAAATGTAGTACCCCAAAAGCATGCTATCTAGAGATCTGGAATTCATCACCAAAAGAATCAGCTAAGTGAGTTTAAAGTGATTGTCTCCTGGTGGGGGTCTTGGGCAGTTACATTTCTGTGTAAAATACCTGAGTCTTTAAATTGAGTTCATGTATAACTTTAAAATTCAGATACTCCTTGTATTTAGCAAAACTTAATCTTCCTGTTTGGCATGTTCTTATAATTAGGTGAATTGTCCAGAGAGAAAACTGGCAGAAAGCATTTTGGGTTTTTTTCCACCCTGACTCATCAGATGAAGTGGGTGTACAGCGGGGAGAAATCAGACCCAGGAGAGAAAGAAGCTACTGATTTTTGTATAACACCCAATCACTGTCTTCACAGAGTCCAATAGTTTCAGGGCAATATCAGAATCTGGTAATAGAGGGTGAATGTGTTTAGCTGCAAAATTTTCTCAGAAAGAGTCTCATGGTTCCCCATTAGTTATGTACCCTCTCCGCTTACTGAGGACAATTTTAACAGAAAGTCACTGGGTTTGTCATTCAGCACAAGAGAAAGAGATGGCCTTAGGTGTTTTCGCTTCTTTTACTTTCTACAGAAATATCCTAAATTCTGAGTGCCCTGGGAAAAACAATGCTGATTCCATTGTACACTGATCCCACTCCATAGCACATCTTAAACTTTCATGTTTGCAGGCTATAAAAAGTTCTCAGCAAATGTTCAATTCAAAAAATGTTTATAGTACAAAAATGTGATTCCTTATTAATTCTACTTTACTGAGGCTGACTATATTAGCACACATATAAAAATACTAAAATGTGAGGCTAAGTAGGCAGTATATACCTCAGTTTTCTACATTTCCATTAGTGGCAAGAAATAAACTCAGAATAAATGTAATAAAATCTTCATCTTTTTTGTCTGCATAGTGAATATTAAAATTTTCCTATATTCAGTGGTTTGAAAACAGTCACATATTACAGCTTTATTCATTTAAAGTATCTCTCAGGAAAGTAACCTCAGAAATTAATACACTGGTATTCCTTTAATATTGCATGATTACAGCTAGTTATTTGCGCTTATTCTTTATATGACTTAATGATCTCTTTTGATCAGAAAAGAGAATTTAGTCTGCCCTCAGAATTCTAATCTGTTCTCAGATAAGCACTACTCAAGCTTTGACCTTCTGTCCTCTTTCCACCCTCAGAAGAGGTAACGTGAGGTGGCAGATTTTGAAAGCCAAAACCTGATTGAAATCTTAGTCTCAATTTCTCCACAGCCTCGCCAGCATCTGTTATTGGATGACTTTTTCATACTGGCCAGTCTTACTGGGGTGAGATGAAATCTCGATGTTGTTTTTATTTGCATTTCTCGAATGACTAAGGATGTGGAACATTTTCTCATGTATTTATTTGCCATTTGTATTTCTTTGTCTGAGAATTGTGTATTCATCTCAGATGCCCA
>PVLD010010896.1:31448-68310 GCA_004027595.1 Dinomys branickii | reverse complement strand
TTTTATTTTTCTAAAAAAAAAAAAAAAAACAAAAAAAACAAATAACAGACCCAAGGAAGAGAAAGAAAATGGGAAAAACCTAAAAACAAAAATAACCACAAAATACAAGATAAAACAAGATGACTTCCAACCAGACAGGAAAGGGGTAGCCAATTAGACAAACAGGAGAATAAAAGTGGTAAAATAACCCTGATTTCACTGTTCTGTGACAGTGTCCAAGTCCAACTCCAGAAATATGCTGTGGGAATTGTTCTGGGGATGGAGTTGATCTTGGCCTCTGGGTTTTGGGGGCTAAGAATGGCTGGTCTCTGTTGGTGGAGTTCTCCAGAGCCCAATTGCTGGCTCCTCACTGCTGTTTCAGACACTTCCACTTTGCTGGTCTTGTGATTAGATTGCATGCCAGGACCAGCTCTCTGGCTCTCCTGCTACAGCATGGCACTGAGTGCCATTTCAGCTCCCAGATCCTCTTTGCTAATGTAGCTCACTTTTGCACAACTCCTATGCATTATGACTGTTAATGCTTCATGGATCTTTGTTATAAGAAGTGCTACTTTATTAGGAGGGTCTCAATAATTATGTACATATTTCTCCTTTTTGCCAAATATTAATTGTCTGTGTGGGTCAATTCTGAATAAATGTCTATTTTCATCATATCCCTTGCTGCATCCACATTTAAAACATGATGAGATAAAGTGGGCCACATTTCATTAAAACAGTATGTAAGTATATTATGGTTAATAAGAAAAAAAAAGAACTTGTGTACCACTTTGAGAAACATATTTAGCCCAGTCATGTGTTTCGTAGTGATTGTGTTATGTCCATGAGAAATGCATCATTGGCAGTTTTATCACTGTGTAAGTATCAGTGTTCTCACACAAACCCAAGTGATATAGGATAATCACTTAACGTAGCCTCTTGACACATTCAAGAGACAATAGATACAAAGATACATGGGATTGGTACTGGCACCACATGACATACTGTTTTATGGTAGGTCTTTTGTAAGTAGAAATGCTAGTACACTATACAATGACGATAAAAAGTCTAGTATACTATATGTAAACCAGCAATGTGGTTAGGTACTATCATCAAGCATTACGCACATCGAGGACCATATGTGCTATCCTTTATATGACTGGCAGCACAAGTTCATTTTCACCAGCATCCCCACAAACATGTGAGCAATGCATTGTTCTCTGACATCCTGGTGCCTGAGATGTCACTAGACAATAGAAATTTTTCAGCTGTTAGTCTTCTTGGCCCACCATTGGATTTTCAGTCCATTGTTGACCAAAATGTTGCCAGGTGACCATATGAAATATAACTATATTTCAAAGGACATGGTAGAAATCTAGCCAAAATCAAACGGCAACTTTTAATGCTGTTCTAAGAGTCTTCCTGCAGCTCTACAGAGGTGTGTGTGTGTGTGTGTGTGTGTGTGTGTGTGTGTGTGTGTTTCAGAGAGAGGGAGGGAGAACCAGCAAGTATAGGGACTCCCCTAGATACACAGAGAATGTACAGGGAAATGGAACTTGTATTTAGCCTTGATATCTAAATATACATAATTCTGGAACAATGCCCAATAACTGGGACTCCCACTACATTCTTCTCAGACTACAGCACACCCAATCTATTCTTTTACAGCCTGCTCCTTACTGACTTTTATTATTTTTAGAGGAGAAAGAAGGTAAAATGGAAATGGAGAGGGAAGAATTTTTTTCTATTTGGGATCCAACTATGATAATGTCTAGGCTTTGGAGGAGTAAATTTTAAGGCTATTTCAAAATAACTCTTCCCCTAACAAGATGCTCACAGTCAGAATCTGGTAGAATTTTTTGAGGCAAGGCCCTCAAAATCATGGAGATTCCACCAAGATCAGTAGCCTCCAGGAATTTCCTACTCTGACACTAGTCCACACAGCCTCTAGCAGTTCATTAAAATTGCCATTTAAGTGCTTCTATCAGTTCCTGCTTTCAGAGGAGTCTTGAGGAGCTAATTAGCTCTTGAATGTGTCACTTTAATACACTTGTCTCTCCAGATTTCCCAGTGCCCATTGCCTCTGTGGCTTAAGTTTTCTGAATTAAAGAAAAATCTTTGATTTCAATGGTTTGAGCTTTTTCTTCTTTGATGAATAAGAGCAAGGACTCCCAGGTTCTTTTTGCATCACAGATGAAACTGGCAGTCTATATTCAAGTTTTAAAATAAGCCAAACATGCTACTAAAAACAAAATTCATAAACAGGCTTATCTTAAATATTAGTTGAAGTTTATATTTAATTCTCAGCAGTAATATTTTGTTAAGTTTCATAGCCATAAAATAATACCCTTATAATCATACATGAGCTAAAGACTCTAATTTCTTATATTTTGTTACATCAACAACTATTAAAGTAGTTTTCCTAAAGTTGTATTATTTCCTAAAGAATAATACAGCTCTTGTCACTTTCAAATTGAAATAGGGCTGGGGATATAGCTCAGTGGAATAAGCGCCTGCCTAGCAAGTGCAGGGTCCTGAGTTCGATCCCCAGTACCGCCAAAAAAAAAAAAAAAAAAAAAGATAATCAAATTGAAATAATCTCTGATCTACAGTTATACCGGTATCCACACTGGACTCCACCCAGAACTTGAATCTGTGATTTTCAAAATAATTACAAACATTCCCTCTTCAACAATCACATGATATTCATGGTAAATAACAGCATGTTATGTAAATTTAGATACTTTACCCTAAGAAATAGAGATAACAGCCAAGTAATTATTTAAATGTTTTTAAATATGTGCATTCCAATAAAACTCTATAATTTCAATGTAAATAAAAATATAAAATTATATATATTTATGGGATGCTGTGTAATGTTTTCATACAGATATACATTGTACTATGTGGAGTTAAATATTTGTATCTTCAACCATTTATCATTAATGTGCTTAGAAAACACTAAAAGCTCTTTTGGCTTTGGGGAGTGTGCAGCAGCCCATCACTACCTGTTGTCACTACACTGAACAATGGTGGCACATCTGACTTCCTGGCCCACGTCTGTGACTTAGCGCCCCCGAAACAGCCTTTACCCACACTCCCTGCACTCTCAGAACACTTCCGTGGTGTCAGCCTTTTTAAATTCTGTGAATGAGTGAGGTCACACTGCAATTTTCTTTCTGTGCCTGACTTGTTGGACTTAACATCTCCAGTTCCACTCACGTCCCTGAAAATGATCGGATTTCACTCCTTTGGTGGCCATACAGCATTCTCTGTGTATGTGGACCACATTTTCTTTATGTATCCATCAGTTAATGAAGATTGTTTTCGTTTCCTCCCTACAGTGAAAATTACCGCCACGACAGTGCTGGTGCAGATTCTCTTTCACATACCAATTTCATTTTCTTGGCTATGTACCCAGTAGCAGAATGGCCAAACCACATGGTAGTTCTACTTTTCACATTTTGAGGACTTTCCATGGTGCTCCCCATAATGGATGGACTGCTTCACATCTCTGCTGGCGGTGTGCTCAGATCCCCTTTGCTCCTCATCCCTCCCAGCACTGGCTGTGTTACTCTTTCTTATATCAGCTACTCTCCCCAATGAGATGATAACCTATTGTGGATTTGCATTACATATCCCTGATGAGGAGTGATATTGACCATCTTTTCAGGTATGTGTTGGCCATTTGTATGTCTTCTTTAGAGAAATGTCTTTTTTATGTCCATAGCCTGTATTTTAATTGGTTTATCAAAAGTCTGTTTTGCAAACATTTTCTCCCTTTCTCTAGACTACCTCTGTACTTATTTCTTTGCTATACAGAAGCTTTTTAATCTGTCATAATCCCATTTATCTATTTTTCCATTTGTTTTCTGTACTTTTGAAAAAATATTTGCCCATTCCAATCCCCTAAAGCATCCTGTTTCCTTATATTTTACCCTTTAGTGCACTTTTACTCACATTTTGTAATTGGTGAAAGAAAAAGTCCAGTTTGATTCTTTCACATGAGGGTATTCAAGTGTCCCAGAACTACTTACGAAAAAGACTGCTTCCTCCAATGTGCTTTCTTGGCACATTTGTCAGAAATCAGTTGTCTGTAGCTGCTTGGGTTTATTGCTGTGCTTTCCATTCCACCATTGATATGCTGTGTATCTCTTCTACACTAACACCAGACTGGTTTGAGTACTACAGATTTACAGTACAGTTGGCAGTCAGGTAGGATTACTTTGGCTACATGGAATTTTTTGTTCCACATAAATTTCAAATTGTTTTTTCCAGTCTTGTAAAGAATATTAATGGCATTTGGATAGTGACTACACAGAATCTGTAAACTACCTTTTGTGTGAATGCATTGATAACACTAATTCTTCTACTCCATGAACGCAAGTCATCTTCCCACTTTGTGTTCTCTGCAGCTACTTTCAGCAACGTGTCATAATTTTCACTGTAGAGATCATTCATCTCTTTCCCTAAATTTATTCCTTGGTATTTCTTTTTGTTTGTCTGTTTAGTTGGTTGGTTGGTTGGTTGGTTGGTTTTGTTTTGGTAGCTATTGTGAATGGGGTTGATTTCTTCATTTCTATTTCAGATAACTTGTTATTGGTGTCCCACACTACTTATTTTGTTATGTTGGTTTTGTATCCTGCAACTTTCCTCATTTATTGTTGTACTTTTTTGATAGACTTTTAGGGGTTTGTACATATAAAATTATGTCATCTGAAAACAGTGACAATTTGACTTCTTTTCCAATTTGGTTATCTTTTATTTCTTTTTCTTACCAGAATGTTATGGCTAGTATTGCTGGCACTATGCTGAATAAAAGTTGTAAAAGGGAACATCTGTGTCTTTTTCCAGACCTTAGAAGGCTTTCAACTTTTCCCAATTCTGTAGAATGTTAGCTGTTATCTTATTGTACATAGATTTATTATGCTGTTATATTTTCTTTACATAATTTGCTAAGCATTTCCATCGTGATGTTGAGCTTTATTGAATGCCTTTTCTGCATCTATTAAGATGATTATGTTGGTTCTGTCCTTCAGTCTGTTAATGTGTTTTATTATGTTTACTGACTGGAACACACATTTGATCCTTCCATCCTGCTTGATCATGGTAAACAATCCTTTTAAATATGCTGCTGGATTTTATCTGTATCTTGTTGAGGATTTTTGCATCTATATGTATCAACAATGTTAGCCTTTATTGTGCTTTCTTTGCTGTTGTTGTTGTTATTGTTGTGTCTTTATCTGGTTTTGGTATCCAGGTGCTGCTGGCACTGATGAATGTGTGTGGAGTGAATGTAAAAATGCACAAATGAGCAATATTAAGCACAAAAATTACAAACATAGTTTTAAAGTGTAGAATATTATGAAAAAATTAAATAGTACTTTAAATTTTAAATCTTCACAAAAAATATTTTCAAGAAAAATTATAAAATTGAATAAAATAATAACATTATTTCAAAAGCACTCAGCTCATAGGTTTTTAAAGAAGAACTTTATCAAAAAGTTCAAGAATTAAACACCTATTTTATAGAAACTCTTTGTTTTTGTCTTTTTGAGAAAAGGTCTTCTTATGTAGTTCAGGCTGGCCTTAATTCACTTTGTAGTCTAGGCTGGCCTCAAGCTCACAATAATCCTCCTGCCTCAGACTCCTGAGTGCTAGACATGTGCTGCCATAACCTACCAAATTATTTTGGGGTAAAGATAAAACAAACAACAACATGGCCTAGGAGAAATAAAGTCTTGATTTTTAAGAAAATGTGGGCAGCAATAATACAAGAAAGGCAAATTATATTCTGACTTTATTGTTGAATAATCAGTTGTAGAAATCATAAATCTCTTAATAGCAAAGTAAGTTCAATAGTTTATAAAACAAAATAATAGTGATAAGGTTTGTACTAAGAAATTAAGGATGGTTCATTATCCAAACACTAGGATCCATTACACAAAAATAATAAAGACAAGAATGAAATCATCTGAATAAATATAAAAACACATAATGTCTACCACTCATATATTTTGAAAAGTTATATTCTTTTTATGATCATTATTTAATACTGTGCTGAAGGTCCTGGCATGTTCAGAAGAAGAAAATAGAGCAATAAAGAAATAAAAATAGATTCCTATTTTATTTGTATTTAATATGATTAAATATAGAAAAATATAAGACACTGCAGTATAATTCTTTTACCTAAAAATTCAGCAAGGTTTGCTAGATACGAATTCAAAACTTTAAACATGGATCACTAATAAATAATTTCTTGAGTATCTTCTCAGAAGAATTTAAAATGTACTACAGAAATATATTTGTACCCATGTTTGTAGCAGCACAATTTGTAATAGCTAAATCTTGGAAACAACCCAAATGTTCAT
This sequence comes from Dinomys branickii, assembly GCA_004027595.1. Lineage (NCBI taxonomy): Eukaryota > Metazoa > Chordata > Mammalia > Rodentia > Dinomyidae > Dinomys > Dinomys branickii. Next base: position 61,963 of record PVLD010010896.1, on the reverse strand, counting down.
TAACTGAAGAATGGCTAAAAAAGATGTGGGTTTTTTTTTTAATAATGGAGTACTACTCATCTATAAAGAAGGATAAACTCGAGGCTTTTATAGGTAAATGGATGCAACTTGAGACCATATTCATAAGTGAAATGACCCACAAAGGCAAACATCATAGAGTCTCAGTAGTGTAAGAAGTTGAACAACAGGACCCAAATCACAGGTTCTCTTTTTTGAACAGATATATACAGAGATAGATGACAGATGATAGAGATAGGTAAGAGATAGAGATATATAATAGCTAAGATACATTGCTAGTTTCTCTTAGTTCATCGAAAAGAAAGGTTTGTGCTAATATTATTTGGACAATAAATGCCAATATCTTGCACTCTAAATAACTAATTTAAAGATAAAAATATGCAGTATATTAAGGATTGTTACCTGCTTATTACTTGTTTTGAAATTTGATTTTTTCTCTTTAAAATAAAAATAAATAAATTTTTGTAAAAAAGAAAAGAAAGGTCCGTGCTACTACTGTTTGGACAATATCTCCTGCCTATATCCTATACCCTGAATAACTACTCTGAGGAAAACAATATGCATTGTTTTAATTATTGTTACTCTCCTATTGTTTTGAAATTCTAGTTTTTTTTCTTCTTACAATAATAAAAAAATAGTAAATGATTTTAAATTGTAATAGAAAAAATTATAAAAGAAACAGAAAAGACACGTTGGGCTAAAACAAATAAAAATTGGCACAAAATTTGTGGTAAAGTGCACCAATTATTATTAAAGAACACAGAAAGAAAAAGAAGAAATATACTATGGTAGCAAACAGTTACCTAACAGATTCATACCCCTGGGCTCAGTGATGAATTACTGGGCACACAGCCAAAACAGATTCAGGTTCAGCTGTTTCTACTAAAGCACATTTGAGTACAGTCAAATTTCCACCAGAAAGAAAAATGAAAGATTCACATATTGATAGAATAAACTGTGATACAGCAGTAAAAAATGAATGAACTTATATAAAAATAGAAAACCTTTAAAATATGTGTTATTGTTCAAATGTAATATAGTGTCTTTGTATTGGGAAACTGGCTTAAAGAAATGTGTCTGGTTGCCAAGTTGACAAGTGGTAGATTGTTACGGTTTATACATTGTATCAGCTTGGGGAGTCCAGAGGTTTGGCTGAGTGACTCAGCAGGAAGCCAGGGTGCTTACTTTGTATACATCCTAAACCTGTGGAAGAGGAGGGCATGGAGATTATGTGAGTGCTACATGCCTGTTTACAATGTAAGGGAGACAGAAAGAGGCTGCTTGCAGCCATTCCTCCCTTTTGCTAGTTGTTTTGCTGTGCTCTGCTGCCATGAACGTTTGCCCTCTGCCATGTGCCACTCTGCCTCCGAACCAGCCAAGTATGTACTGAAACCTCCACAAACTGTAAGCTAAATAAACTTTTCCTCCCTTCATTTTGGACGTTGGGTATTTTGTCTCAGCAATGAAAGAAAAGTAACCAAGAGAACATGTCTTTAGAACAATAGTAAGTTGCAAAATAGGACATGCACTGCACTACTTTTGTAAACTGTTTTAAAAATATTCAAAACCCTTTTATAGATACACATATGTAATAATAGTGTAAAACATGTATGGGAGTAAAAATAAGCACTTAGCATACACAAGGCAGTGGGGCAGGGGCTTCAGTTTTATTTGTAATTGTTTTTACTTCAAAGCCCTCTAAAACAAAAGTAGCCAAATACTGAATCTTATAAATCTGTGTTATGGGTCCATAAGTATTTATCATCATGCACTTTCCACATATTTAAGAAACATCTCACGGTGAAATCACAGTCAAACCGCAAAGTCCCAGAGATAGCAAGGAACACGACCCCAGAAGGTGAGAGCAGTGAGAGACGGTGCTCTAGATCACCGGTCCTGTAGCAGAGGTAAACAGAACTCACAGACATTTCTCCACCTTTCCCCAAAACACTGTGGCTGAAGCCTCCCTTTATGTCTAAAATTTTAAACTATTTTTAATAAAATGGGAGAGTAAAATGCAAATATCTTTACCTGAGGGTTTCAATTAAATGTTCTATAACATAGAAAATGTTGTACATTAGTGGGGGGAAATGTAGATAGTATCAGAAGTGTAAATGAGAACGACTCAATAAATTAGAAATCAGAAAATATCAGAAAACAAAACCTGGGAAAGCCTCACACGGGAAAATGTGGACTCTGTACTCTGCCAAAGACAGGCACGGCTCCAACCGCAAACGCTAGGCCAGTGGTAGTGAAGGTAGGGCACGCGTGCCACAGGCGGCGGTCTGTTAACACTGAAAGCTCTGAAAGGTTCACCCTCAAGGAAGCACAGAGAAGGGACAGCCACCAAAGCCACAGGGCCATGTGGGGACACGGGCTCCTCAGCGGGAACTGAGTGGACCGATGACTCTTGAACAGGATATGTGTTCCAAACTAAGGCAACTCCAGTGGTTCCACCTCTGAGGTACCCGTGTGTGGTCCTCTCTGTCTGTGAGATACCCTCTATCTTCATTTGCCATCACGGTTCATTTCTGTGGATTGCAGGGAAGGGGGCTGAGTTACAACTGTTCTAACTGCAGGCCTATCAATAGCATAAATTTAAAGATGAGCTGAAACATGGCTTCCAAATGCTCTGAGGCTAACACACCCTGAGAAGGGTTCACATTCTTATCCAGAATTGGTCCCACCAGCAGTGCCCAGGGAGGATCTGGGGTGGCTCATGTGTGCACTTGTCTTGGTCAGAAAATCATCCAAGCTCAGCCCTCGGGTCTCTGTTTCATGGCAAGAGGCAAAGGCTTGTCGGTGTCATTTCCATAAGAACATATGGGTGTGTCAGGACCTGCTTCCTTCCTTCTGACCCTTGCTTGAGCTCTCCTGTCACCTCCTCCTGGCTTTATAGCGAAGCCTCCATCCCAGCAGGCACAGCAGTGAAGACACTCACTTTTATAACCCATACCCCACCAATCCTCATGCATCATGGGTGTTCGCATAGCTAAATCTTGGAAACAGCCATTATGTCCATCACCAGATGACTAGATAAAGAATAGATGGTATATATACCCAGTAGAGTACTACTCAGCCATAAAGAAGGACAAATTTGAGTCATTTGCAGGAAAATGAATGCACTTTAGGCACAATGCTGAGTGAAATAATCCTGACACTGAAGGTTAAATAATAGCACATGGTCTCTCTGCTGTGAGAAACCCAGACTATGAGCAAAATAATAATTATAGGAAACAAGAAAGTAGACCTTTTTCAGATGGGAACAGGATGTAGGGATGGAAGGAGAGGAGAGGGAAAGAAGACAAAGGTGTGGTGTGTCTATGTGCCAACTCCCCGTGATTAAGATATTGTGTTTTACAGATATGTGCCGATAAAAAAGAATACTTTCTAAATCCTGGGTGTGTCAAGCAGTCATTAAAACGTCAACATTCCAAGAAAAAAGAAGTAACACAGAACAGGAAAAATGGGGACTGAGACAGTGACTCTGCCCTGGCAAGGTCAGCAGCCGCGAGACAGAGCGAAGGTGGAAGCGAGAGTGTGCGCGGTTCTCCGAGAATCTGCATGGGATCTGTGAGCGGGAAGAGTACGCTCAGCCTCAAGCTCCAAGCTCATCAGGAGGATGACGGAAAGCGGATGGGGGTGCTGAGGCAGGGATGTAGGTACAAACGCTGAAGCCCAGGCAGAGAGGCCTGAGTGGGAACACTGCGGGCAGGAAGAGCAGTTTTTCAACGTTGAAATAAGTGACAACACATCTGTCGGTTCGGATTATTGCCTTCTAACTCCATCAACCCTCTAAGGCCATACTCACATTAGGAAGACTTTGCTCTCCTCTCACCTGAGACACATTGGCCAACTTCACACCTCAGAATCAGTCACTGAGGTCCCAAATACCTGTTGTTTCTGTGGGTGTCTGCAGTGATGTGAGGGTAGAGTTCAGAGATGAGGAGGTCAGACCTTGAGAAGCCAGAGTAAGAATTTATTTAAAAATTTGAGTATTGCTATCAGCATCAGAAATTTCAGAGCTCACTAGCTCAACCTCCTAAAGCAGAAATTTTTCCCTTGAAATCCATTTATGACTTTCTGGCTTCTTGTCAAGTGTTACAACAAAGTCTCAGTTTCTCAGCAGGACCCTACTCTATGGACAGCTCCAAGGCTGAGAGACCTTGGATGCCACTTGGAAAGACATGAAAACTTCCCTCCAGCCCTCTGAAGCTTCCTTTCTGCACCAAATCCTGCTCCATACTTTTGACCAGGACCCAGTAAACAAGTTCCAGAGTGCTTGCTGTTCCCCAGTCACTTCAACTGAATTCAGCACAGTCTGTCATGCTCTCCTGTGAAAAGGGATGTCCAGACTTAGAGAAATGATCATAAAGAACCTTAATCCCAGGAACAAGGGCATTGCTTCCTCTGGAAAATGCTGGTAGATGTCTTTAGTGCTGTTATGAAACTTCATTGACAAACCACTGGAGAGACACACATGATTAGACAGATGATAGATGACAGAAAAATGGATGGATGGATGGACGGACGGATGGACGGACAGACAGATAGGCTGTTCAGTTCAGTAAGACATCCAGGCAAAGTGTGGAAGACATTCTTTATTGCATGTGATATTTGTGTGTTGGACTGAGGCCTGCTCCCCAATCCTTTTCTATACTACTGGCTTTTTCTCTTGCCATCTCCATGATCAGTCCTTTTCCCTGGGCATGAGAAAATAAATGAGGCAGAGCAGGAAGAAATAAGAAGCTGTAAGAGTTCTTAACTTTTACCTAAACTTTACCTTTATATTAAAGCTCAGAGTGACGCCCATGACAAGGAGCTCCTTTCCAAGTCAAATGGAGCAATATGAAGGTTCTAGAACATGTCCCGGTTTCATGGGAACTCACTTCCTGCCTTTCTTCTAGAAGGCCTTGTCCATGGGCCAGAGTGAGATCCCAGCTCAGACCAAAGACTAACAGACCCAAAGAAGCCCCTGATCCCACTGGGCCCCTCTCCCTTCTTCAGCCCAGGCCTGAAGAACTCTCTATTCTAGGAGGGGCTACAGTATTTTTAAAGCTGAGGAAAGTAATAAAGACACTGATAAAGTTCCCAGCCAAAACTTTATAACTTCTCCTTTAAGTAAATGGAGGTCAGTTCCCCTGGGACCAAGTGTCCACAAGTTGATGCAGCCATGGAGCCACCAGGTCACCCACGAGCCCACTGCCTCTTCTCCTCTCCATGGCCCTTGTGCCATGGACTCAGAAATCTGTGTGAGCCTCAGGCCTTACCTGTCCCAAGAGAAGGCCACACTATATTCCAGAATCTTCTGGCCCTTGAATATCAGTTGCTGCATGAAAATCAAAATTGAGAAAGATACTTTTTAGTTAAGGAGGAAAAGAGCTCTGCTAGCCCTTACAAATTCTCTCACTTTCTGTGGAAGTTGGAAAGCTCAGGAAAAATCCTCATTTACAGTCATGTAAGGTGCCTGGCAAGAAGCAAGGGAGCCAGTTATCCACCCTTCCATTTCTCTGAATTGATAAGGCCCCCAAGGCTCCCTCACAGAGGCCAGGCCTGGACTGGAGGGGCAGTGCTCGCTCAGCCGAAGCACAGCTCCCTCAGCAGACCAATCCCCCGCCACTTCCTCCCTCTGGAGAATGAAACACATAGCCGGGACATTGGCTCCAGGGTTTCTTCCCTGTGGGCTGCTCCTCCTCACACTCCTTTTCGTCTTGCTTCTGCTCCTGCTCTGCTTCCTGCTCCTCCCTCTGCGCCTTCACGTGGGCTCTCTCTGCTTCCGCGCTTCCTCTCAGCTGAGTCGTGGCGCGGTGGAACACGTGGCAGCTGAAGCCCTCCCTGATCCCATACTGCACGTGCTCCTGGAGGACATCCATGGTGGCAAAGACCCGGCAGCAGGCCATGCACCTGAAACCGCTGTCCATGGAGCCCAGCCAGTCAGGCGTCTTGACCCTGGGCATCTCGGTTGTGGGTATCTCCTCAGCTGCAAGGGACCCTGGATGGTCCTCTGGCGTGGCCTTTGTTTTCTGTTTGTTCTCCTCCCTGTTGGGCTCACTGTCAGACATGAAGTTTCTGGTGGACATGACAGAGAGAGGAGGGCCTACCTGGAGACCCTCAGGAAGCACCGAGTGCTCCATTCTTGGCTGCTTTGCCGGGGATTCTGAGGTCTCCTCTGCCTCCCAAGAGACAGCCACACCGTTTTGCATTTTTATCTCTGTGTAGTATATTTTCATGCTTGTTTCTTCTTTGTTTACACACACAAAGTTTATACAGGTCTCACAAGTTGAACAGGAAGGAAAGGAGACAAGCTTTGAGGCAGAAGGCTTTTCTACTTGTTCTTTAATCTGGACAACGGATGGTTTATCCTCAGGCCCATCTCCTTGTACCCCATGGATTCCTGGGGAACAAATTAAAATATAAGTACATGCAGGAGGCTGCAGAAATGCAAGTGCAAGTGTGAGTGGTGCAGGAGAGAGACCGCAGTGTGATATGGCTGTGTGATGGACTCAGTGTCTGTTGCGTTGTTCATGTCATCGGGTGTGGCTTTTGTGTACTGTGGGGGGACACTGGCAGAGTACATACAAAAGAAGTATGACTGTGCTGGTAAGGACTGTAGCATGTGTGGAGGAGAGGTGGAGTGTGCTCTGTGGATAGAACCTGCTGACTTCACCATATGCTGTTGGTGGAATGTGGCATGTCGTGCATGGTGATGGCATTGCAGGTGGTTTGCCTTGGGCTAGCATGTGTGTTGAGAATGTGTGTGTCTGTGGTGTGTGGTGTGATGCACACCTGGGCTGGATGGCCCAGCTGTAGTGTTGGAGGGCCTTGCTAAAGAACTCAGAAGTCACACACAAAGGCGGAGTTCATGCAGTACCTTCGAAGGTACTTAGTCTAGTCACTCGGTCTGAAACCCCTAACCCCGATCTTTCTGGAAATCATTTCTTGGTGCCCAGCCAGGGTCACACTAGGAACCTCGAGCCCTGCACTGAGCTTCTGTCTATGCTCTCCAACAGCTGTCAGTTCTGCCTGGGCTACTCTGCAAACACTCACCACCCCAACTGCCCACCTCCTCACAATACACGTGGACTTATGTGCCTCCTGCACTGTACCAAGAAAGCCCACATCCAAGGAGCCTAATACCTAAATGTGCTCAAACAGTCTCACACCACGGGGCCCTGCACCTTACTACCATGGATGAGCTTGAGTGAAGAAGATACCTTGGAGAAGCTCTCAGAAGCAAAGGATGTCATCCCTGCCACTAGAGTCTGGACATGGCTGATTCCAGAGCACCCTGGCTGAAGTGCTGGTGACATTGAAGTTCCTGGTAAAGGTATGAAAGACAGAGAGACATGGAAGGTTAGACAGGCTTGCTCACTGTGCACCTATTCAAGGTGGGTGTCTGACATGTACACCAGGAGAAAGGAACACACTCGGCTTACAATCGATCTCCTAGGGATATGTAAGTGTTTATTGATAATTCACATTTTATTGACGTTCTGTTAAAAATGGAAATGTGTATCAATACCTGTGGAGAATGTGTGTCTGTGCTTTATGTTCACAACTTGGGAACTGTGCAGTGTATAATTTCTCCTGATTACACGGTACGCCATGTATTACTGACGGGCATTCACTCATTCGTTCCAGCACACACACACAATATCTGAGGAAATATTCCATTATTTTAGATTCTGAAAATAGTGAAAAAAGCAGACTGCCTTTTATATTTAGACCTTCCAGGGTAGTATGGAGGAGTGCAGCACTAAGAGAACATGCAACATAGTAAGTCAGCTTATGGTGAATATATAAAGTACCAGACTTACCAATTGGGAATACCTTATGCCAAGTTAAATTTGAATTTCAGGCATATGACAAATAATCTCCAGCATTTAGTAGAGGAAGAGATGAATGCTCTACACCTGAGTTGTGTGGTGTAATAAATTCTTTTGAGGATGCTACTAATATCCTGATATAAAAGCAGGCAGAGATAATGCAATAAAGAAAACTAAATATCACTATCCTCAAGAATATAGATGCAAAATTTCTTAACAAAATATTGGCAAATAATTTGGCTATATCTCAAATGAATTCCATTCTATCACCAAGTGAGTCCCATTTCCAGGGGTAAAGCCAATCTAATATTTGAAAGCCAGGCAATATAATCTGTATTAACACGCTAAAGTGAACAATAATGGGATCATACTGTCCTAGTTTGATTAAGGTTTGTTGTCCTCTGAAGTCCTATGTATCACTGGCCTGGTCCCCAGCGTGGCAGCACCAGAGGCCAGCAGTATCGGTAAGAGTGAGGCCTAGGAGATTCCATTGGACCTATGTCTATCACCATGCACTGAACTAAATTCAAAATGGATCAAAGATCTAAATTTTATAACAGAAACCCTAAATCTGCTGGAGGATGGAAATGGCAAAGACTTCATGGATAAAACCCCAACTGCACAGGAACCATCACAGAGAATCAACAGCTGGGTCTCATCTCATTACAAAGCTTTACACAGCAAGAGAAAGCACCACCAGAGGGAAGGAACAGTGCACAATGTGGGAAAAAATGTCTACCAGCTGTTCCTCAGATAAAGGATTACTCAAGAACATATAAAGAACTCAAAAAACATCTGACCTCTCAAATTTAAAGGCTCAATTCAAAAATGGGCATCTGAGATGAATACACACTTCTCAGATGAAGAAATAATATAAACTGCAAATAAATATATAGGGAAATGTTCAATATTACTGGTCATTCAAGAGCTATAAATTAAAACAACACTGAGATTTCATCTCACTCTGGAAAGAATGGCTATTATAAAAAAATTAACTGATGACAAATGCTGGAGGGGCTGCGGGATGAAAAGAACCCTTCTCCGCTCTTGATAGGAGTGTAGACTGGTTCAACCATTGTGGAAATCAGTGAGACGATTCCTCAAAACTAGGATTAGAGCTCCCATTTGACCCAGCCATTCCTCTCCTTGGTATCTTCCCAGAAGAATTAAAAGCATCATACTGCAGCAATCTATGTGCACACATGGTTACGGCAGCACAATCTGTAACAGAAGAATCTTGAAAACAACCTAAATGCTCATCAACCAAGTAATGGATTAAAAAGATGTGGCTTTTTTACAATGGAGTACTATTCAACCATAAAAAGTTTAAACTAGAGATTTAAAGGTAAACGGAGGCAACTTGAGTCCATACTCCTAAGTCAAATAAATCAGACTGATATGTGGAGGCACTGTATTGTGTCCCTAGTGTGAGAAGCTGAAAGAGTAAATGAGATGTTATAAATGTATATTAATTCTGGAAGTAATGTCATGTCAGCCTTCCAAAGTTTTTCTTCCAGTTTCAAAATCGTTTTAATGATTTTGAGTCTTTTGGGTTTTTATATCAATTTTAGAAAAGCCTGCCAATTAAAAAAATGAAATTTTCATTAAAATTAGATTATTATATCAGTCTTTGGAAAATTTTTATCTTCAAGGGTTTCACCTTAAAATGTTCTTTGAAATCTTCAATTTCTCTGTAATGTTTTCTAGTTTTCTATATATAGGTCATACAAATTTGGTGGTGAGATTTATTGCTGTTTCATATTTTATTCCTCTTGTAAATGATGTGCATTGTTTTGTCTGTCACCATGAAGCGGAGGTACGGCTGCTTTTCAACAAGCTTTATTTTGTAATAAATACAAAACAAGTGCAGCTTAGAGGGAAGGACTTGGGCCATCGGGGCTCGCCCTTGAAGGCAGGGAGGTGGCCCTCCTGAGGCCGTTCGGCGGTTAGCAGACACAACCAGGCGCCGGCCTCGCTCTGCATTCGGGTTCAGATGCGATGCTTCCCTCTCCATACGTTCTCACCGTGATGGGATGCTACCTGTTGTTCAGCCCTCCCTGCACTCTGAACCAGTGGGGCCAACTAGGAACCTCTGGGACTGTGAGGAACCTAAACCTCTTCTCCACGCAAGGAGCTTGCCCTGGTAGTATTTTGTTGCAATGCAAAACTGAGTCATAAACATAGAATCTGATGTACAACATTTTTTAAATATTCACTGTGCTAAAATCATAAGAAAACACTAGATAGAAACTTCCCCAACTCAGTAGAGACAATCTACATAAAGTCTGCAGCCAGCATTACACTTGGTGACAAGAGGCTGAGTGCTTTCCACTTAACACAAATATAGAAAATCTGTCTTCTCAGTCTTCTTAATAATATATGCCCACAGCATAGATGTGGAAGTTTTTGGGGTTTTTTACCCAATGCACAAAGGCAGGGAATAAATGCCCTTCACATGAGAAAAGACATAGCAAATCCATACTTATTTCCAGATTACGTGATTGTGTAGTAAACCCCAGGCTATTAAGAAAACAGAATAAAATAGTAGGAGGGATTGAGGAGGAAGGAAACACAGGAAGGAGGGAGGAAACAAAGAAGAAAAGTCTTTAAACTAATGAATGAATGGAGTATGGTCATAGGGTAGGGCAGAAACTTATGACAATCATCTTTCAGTATCCATTTACACTAGAAATCCCTGCAAACTCCAAAATTTATGAAAGCTCAAAACCCTGTATAGTGTACAATTTGCATGTAATTGACACACATCGTCCCGTATACCTGGGATTTTTTTCTAGATTACTTAAGACACCAAATACACTGTAAACACTGTAAATGGTTGCTCTGCTGTGTTCTTCAGGAAAGAACAACATGGAAAAAAGTTAGCGCCAGCTCAGTACAGATGCAATTTGTAAATAATTTCAGACTAAGGTCAGTTCAATCTCTGAATGTGGAATGCTCAGATACAGAGTATAAAATGTATATTTCTTCATATTCCATAAACACATAAACACCAAAACTACAATACAACTTCAAATTGCTCAAAACATGAAAAAGGTATAAATCTATCAACCATGTCCAGGACTTTGCTAGGGTTGATACATTATGTCAACTTGGGGAGACTGGAGGTTTGGCTGAGTGATGCAGCAGGAAGCCAGGGTGCTTACTTTGTATACATCCTGAGCCCGTGGAAGAGAAGGGCATGGAGACTGTGTGAGAGCTACAGGCCCCCTGGGTAGGGGTGGGCTGTTTACAATGTAAGGGAAAAGAGGCTGCTTGCAGCCATTCCTCCTTTTTGCTGGTTGTTTTTGCTGTGCTCTGCTGCCATGAATGTTTGCCCTCTGCCATGTGCCACTCTGCCTGGAGCCAGCCAAATATGGACTGAAACCTCCACAAACTGTAAGCTAAATAAACCTTTCCTTCCTTCATTTTGGGTGTTGGGTATTTCGTCTCAGCAGCGAGAAAAAAGTAACCAAGACAGACATGCATGCTACAAATTATAAAGTACTGAATATATCACAGAAGATCCAAGATACATTTCATGTTCATGGATTGCATGACTGCCATAGTGAAGATGCATTTCTTCACAAGTTAGTATGCACATTAAGTGCCATTCCTATAGAAATCCTAGAAAGACTTTTCTTTTGAGATTCAGACAAGGTTGCTCTTAAATTTTTGCGGAGAAGCAAATGATCCAGACTAGCTAAAGCAATTTAAAATAAGAGGAAGTTGCTCTGCCCTCCTTCACACCACTACTGAATACAGTAATCAAGAGTGCGTGGCACTGTCTGAGGTGCAGATACAGGGAGAAGCTGGCCAGAACTAGACAGGACACCAGTGTCCACGCACAAATACCTCAGGTGATTTTGGTTAAACTCCTAAAGTCATTCAGTGGGGGAAAGAGCCTTCACACCAAACGGCACTGAGGCAACTGGATAGCTATATTCAGAAAGAAAGAACCTCCAAATAAACTTTATACATTATTCATTAACCCTGAATAGATCATGAATTTATAATAAAACCTTAGTACTTTTAGGAAAAAATAACAGAAAATCCTCGGACTGGCAAAAGAACCTTGATGTTGGAAACTAAAGCCATAATCCATACACGAAAAGATAAGTAAACTAGACTTCCTCAAAATTAAAACCAGGCTGGGCGTGGTGGTGCACACCTGTAATCCCAGCACTTGGGAGGCTGAGGCAAGAGGATCGTTGTGAGTTTGAGACCAGCCTGGGCTACAAAGTAAGCCCCAGGCCAGCCTGAACTGCATAGCGAGACCCTGTCTCAAAAATACAAAAAAAAAAAAAAAAAAAAATTGCAATGGGAATGATGCTGTTGAGACCATGAATGGACAAGCCACACACCATGCTAAGATGCTTTCAAACCGTAAACCCTATAAAGCATTAATTTCTCTAATAATTCGTCTAAAGCTTTCAAAACTCAGTAATAAAATAAATAAGCAACCCAAACCAAAAATGGACAAACAATGCAAAGACATTTCTCTTGGATTTTTGGTTTTTGTGTTTTTTCTATTGTTGAGAGGATTAATTGTCTGACTAAATTTGCATGTCTGTATATGGGTTTATATATTTACACTTTGAAGATATCAATGGATAAAGCAATAACCACTGTTGAGATCATATCACCTTGTCTATAGGTTAGTTGTGATTGTACTATTTTTTATGCTAATTGGTGTCTGTTTGTCAATGTTTTTGTACTTTTATTTTTTTTAAATAAAAAAAAAATTAAGAGAAGATAAGGTGACAAGAAGGCAGATGAAACAATATTGAGCACCACTAGTCATGAGAACATGCAAAGTAAAACCACAGCACCACTACTCAGAGGCTCTCCGAAAAGCTAGAATGAGGAAACAGACACAATGCCACATTTCTGATAAACATGTGGAAGAACTGGGTCTCTTCTACGTTGTTGGTCAGAATGTAAAATGTTCTATGACAGAATGTGGCAGTTTCAAAAACTAATGCAACTACAGTATGACCCTGGAATTGGATTCTTGAACGTATATTCCAGGAAAATAAAACTCTGAACCTGAATGATATCTGGGATGAGTCCCTGTTCTCTAAAATCAAAGAATGAATTTTAGGAACAATGGAGGTTAAGAGCAGAATATATCTATTGAGAGAAAGAAAGCTTCTGTCCGAGAAAGGGACAGGAGAGGGGCCCGAGTGGGTTGCCCCTTGAATATGTATTGCAAAGAAATGACAAACTTGTACCCAAAAAAACTATAAATAAATGTTTATAACTGCTTATTATGAACACCCAAAACTAGGAGCAATCCAGATGCCCTATAGTTCATGAATGGTTAACCCATAGTGCCCTCAGACCATGGAATAATAGTCAGCAATCAAAAAGGACCGATGTGGATGAATCTTCAGTGAGATAGGCTGACGGAAGGAAGCGGTACAAAAGAGCTGCACGCTACGCAATCCCACATATACAATGCGGAAGGGGTGAAGCTTTGCTCTGCGCATAGGCTCCGCTGACCTCACCGTTGCCGTCGCTGGAATGTGGGATGTCCTGCATGCGAATGGCATTGTGGGTCCTGTGTCTTGGCCCAGCATGTGCACAGAGAATGTGTGCGTCTGTGGTGTGTGGCCCTAAGTGTGAGATATGTGCACCTGAACTGGGTAGCCAAGCTGTAATGCTGGAGGGCCCTCCTAACTTTGTCCTCTACAAGTCCAGAGTCCACATAATTCCTAAAACTTAGTCCAATACCTCAGACCCAGACCTTTCTGGGCACTTGTCCAAGGCTCCCCACACCATGATCCTCCCGAGACCCTGCACTGCTACGTGAGCTTCTGTCCATGTTCTCTTCACAGCCACAACTCTACCTAGGCTACTCCGCAGTTCACCCCCACACAAACATCCACCTGCCCCGGTGCACCCTGCCCCTCTGCTGGAGTCTATTTGCTTCACACTGCACTCAGAGTCCTCATTCCAAGGAGCCTCAGACCTAGATGTGTTCACAGTCTCACACCCAAGGAGCCCTGTACTCGTCCTACCGCAGGTGAGCTTGGCAAGCTTGGATGGTGAAGAAACACAGGAGACGTATTCTGAGCAGGAGGACATCTCCCTCGCTCCCAAGCGCTGGGTCCAGGTCCCTCCGCTTGATTGAGGCTGGGGAGCATCCTCTGGAGACTTTGAGGGCTCTGCAAAGGCATGGAAGGTGGGGAGACCTGGTGAGTTGCTCTTTGTGTGTTATTCACCTATGCAGAAAGTATTTCCGTCTCACACATGTGTGTCAGGTAGGGTGAACACACATAGCTTAGAATCAAGCTCCTGTGCACACTCCAGGATTTCTTTATAGTTTGTGTTTTACTGCAGTTTTGGTAAGGATGCAGGCCTGTGTGGGACTGTGAAGAGTAAAAGGGAGGCACACCGGGGACCCTTTGATAATTGTGGGGTCAGTGTGGTGGAAATATGTCTCTATCTGTGGAGAATTTGTGTCTGGGCTTAGTGTTCACAACTCAGGAACTTTGCAACATGTAATTTTTCCTAATTATATGATGCAACTTGTATTTCTGATGTCCGTTTACTCATTCTTGAAAGCAATATTTAGTAAACCTCTTACACTATTCTCTAGGATTTTTGAATGCTGAGCAAGATGGTGTCTCTTCTGATTGGACCTCCCAGTGCAGCATGGGAAGGCAGATATGAGAGACAACAGACTTAGCAATTGATAGACCTAGTGCCCACTTAAACTTTAATTGCAGATAAGTCACAAATACTTGTTAGTGTACATGTGCCTGCAGAACATTTAGAACATATTCATGTTAAAAAGTCATTTGAGATTTACCTAAAATTTAACTTTAGCCTTTGAGTGTTATCTGTCACCTGGAAGAAGGGGGGATACTGAATCTTTATTATTTTTTGCACAAAATAAGGTGAGCCTAGTATTTTACATGCTGCATGGTGCATTTGGCACATTTCCACATGGGAGTGGTTCTTAAAGAGGTATTTAGAGATAGTTTAAAGTAGGTATGTTTGTATGGATCAAATAGATACACATAAATGCAGGTATGCACACAGACACACACACACACGCACACACACACACGCACACACACACACACACACACACTGCCAGCGTTTAGTATAGGAAGAGATGAGTGTTCTACACCTGGGTTGTGTGTGGTGTAGCAAAGGGATGGTGCATTTACATAACTACATGTGCCACGTGAGGTTTAACACACCATTGTTGGAAGGAGATGTGTGCCACTGTCTGAGTCAGGGTGAATACGGGTGTTTGTTTGACTGTTTGGTGGAAGACCCTCAGCAAGAATTGTGTGTACACTGTCAAAAGTATTAAGTACATCCAGAACTAGGGAAAGAAGTAGGAACATTGCCCTGAGGACTGCGCGGCTGCTGACCACTCCATTCCATTGTCAGCACCGCTCCTCTCCTAACACACAAATGGACAAAGCATCCTAGGTGGAGATGTAGGTGGGGGAGAAGAAAAACACTGGCCCCCCACTGGGAAACTCCACCCCAACCCTCCATTTCCAGGCCTCATCTTATTGTCCTCAAGACCTGGGCCCTTGGCGAGGTGACTGGGCTCTAATTCGGGCAGATGCCACCAGCTGGATCTCTGTGGCGGACTTCCCTCCACCCTGCCTCCTCCCTATGACTCTCCTCCTTCCCGGGCAATCTGTATGCTTTATATTTGCTGTGCACAGTGATCACATGCCCTGGGAAGTGTGTTCACACCTCTCAATGTCCGCTGCTTGCCCAGGACCTGCACGCCTCCCCATGTGCCATCCATATGGTCTTGGGCTCTGTTAAGCCCTGGCCCTTCTCTATTTTCCCTCGAATTTTCAATCCTGTGCATTCACAAACTTCACTGGGACGATTGGTCAATTAATCCTGCTAAAGACATGAAATTTCTGTGCTTTCAGTGTGACAATATGCCAAGACAGTCTGTTTTCTAACAAGCATATCATTTCTTAAGTTACTATTTGAAAAGGTCTTCAGCTTCCTTAGTGACTCTTTCCCCTCTCCAAGGCATAACTCATAGATGCCATCAGTACTCCTCACGGCTCCTAACGCGGTGACCCAGAGACAAAAGCAAATGAGTAGAGTAAGAGAGAATGTGGGTGTCTTAGTTACTTTTCTCATTGCTGAGACAAAATCCCTCATATGCACAAGTTAAGGGAGGTAAGGGTTATTGAGCTCACACTTTGTAGAGTTTTTGGTTCATTGTTAGCTGGCTCCAAGGCAGGGTGACATGGCAGACGGGGCAGAGGAGAAAATGACCCTGGCAAACCAGGGCAGGCAGAAGCAACAATCAGCAACAAGTGACAACTCTCTTCCTGTCCCTTATATCCATCCCATTAAGAGTTGGGCACCCTTAATCCTACCCAGAACTATGCCAAACCAATCAGTGGACTAGTTTGGTAATATAACACACCCTTGATCTCAGCATCACACACTAGATCTGGCCAACTCCAAGAAGCCCCACCTATGACCCCATGCGGGTTTGGGTGGACACCTAGACACAAGTCATAACAATGGGAATTCAGAAAAGCTGCCATTTCTGACCTGTGTAGCTTTGACACCAGTCTGGCCTGAGCCTATATAGATGCCAGCACCTATGCAGCAGCTCACAGACCAGCAAGGCTGACTTCCTTTGCCATGGAATTTTGTGCCATCAAAACGACCCTTGGCATGGATCTTACAGGCTCAGCTTATACCAAGTCTCTTCCTCTTTATGTCACAAATGTGCTTCTCCTCAGTTCTGCCTTCCCAGAGAGGCTCAGGATAGCCAGCACGCTGCACCCCAAGACCAGGGCCTAGCACGTACCTCCTCTTTTCTCATCTGTCTCCTCAGAATCCTCATTTTCAACATGTTTCCTCTTGTGTCGTCGTTTCATAGTGTCAGCTGGGAAAAACAGAACCTTAGAGGATACTCAGTGTCCATCTGCCCCTTTTCCCTCCAGAGTGGACTTCTTGGCACTCATGAAACCTGTGAAATACTTTAGTACAAGTAAATATGGTTAAGTCTCCTAAGTGGCTAAAGAGCTCAGACCATTGGGAGAACCAGCAGCCACGCCCATTGCCTACCACACTGCAGGGCTGGTAAGGTTCTAAGATCAGCTTTTCTGACCTCAGTGATAAATCAGAGCACCCTGTAGAACTCAAGCAACAAAGATTCTACACGGCAACGCCTCTTTCCCAAGAGCAATTCCTAGCTCCCTAGGGAACCTCTGCAATGAATTCAATCCTCTGGTCTTTCAGTGCATCAAGAAATGTTTTGATGTTAACGTTTCTGACTAATATATTTTCTTTTGTCCTTTGCTTCACCATTTCCTTTCTGTTCTTAAGCAGAACACGTGCTCTGTGTTCACTGCTTAGAATAGGAAACAGGCAAAGCTGAAAGCAGCTAGAGTTTGCGGATACTCTTGATTTTACTTCTAAAATCCCAAAATTTATTTGAAAGACATACTGATGCAGAAACATAACACAGCAGGATCTTTAGGTTACACATCACTCCCTTCAGACCCTACTACGAATTTCAAGAGGTATTAAAACTAGATCAGGGAGAGAGATTTCAGAGCCACAGGCAAGAGTGATCATGAAACGTGGCTGGAGACAGGTCCGACAAAAATTCCAAGAGGAAATCACTGCATTCTGCATACAAGCAGAAAGATGTCAATCATGCTTGCATGGCAAAGCAACTACTAACCCTAAAGGCATCATGCGATGGTGCTGATGACATCTCAGTGCCTGCTACGTGCTTGAGTCAGCGGTGACTACACTCTCAAGCCGGCCCCACGTCACAGCCCTTGTGATTTCCAAGAGCCAGTGGGTGTCCAGACAGGGTGCCAGCAGGATGAGGGTATAAATTACAATCATGCAGGTTTGTTGAAAAATGACTTTTTGCTGACAGGTTAGGTGTTCTGTAGAAGCTAGGATCCTGGACTTCTATACCACGTACCCCTCAAATGAGCCGAGGTTCATTTGTCTCTGTGTAAAACAGACACGTGCACATGTGCAGATGTGGCGGCTTGAGAAGACACCTAGACTCATGGAAAAGCCATCATGATCACTGCCCTTCTACAGGAATAGACCTCTTTTTAGATTTTAAAGGATTCCACAGTGTTTTGGCTCTGCTTTGGGGAACATGGTCTGCAACATGCATGTGAAACATTCTCTGCTATTATGGCAAAGCTCAGGTATGGAAGGCATCACATGAACCAGAGAGAAAGTAGGTGATATAACACGGAGGAAGAGAAGTATACACTGCCTTGTGTTCTGTTCCATTTTGGATAAACGAGTGCAGAAGGAGGACGGAACCAAGGATAGAAACTTGTGCTGGGGATTCATCTTGCGCTATTTGGCAGTTGTACAACTAGAATGGCTTCACCCTCCGCCTTCCATCTGCTCGCCTCCGCCTTCCTCCACCACCAAATGTCATCCTCCAAGTTCCTCACAACCCTGGAAGTGTCCAGCGAAAGCGTCCGCCAGGCAAACACAAACTGCTCAAGCACAGTGCTGTCCATCCACAGAGAAGACAGTGGAAGATTTACTCTTTCTTCATGCTCCGAATCACTAGGATTTTACAAGAATGCATTAACACATAGTTTGTGTAGTTAAAAATATACACATATTGAGAAGAAGAGGAAGCTTTCCACCTCTAGGAAATTGACAATATCAAGCACGAAACAGGAGACACCAAAATAGACCCTGCATCAAGTAGGTTCAAAGCAATTCTGCAACCCGATACTGTGCACATAAATTTGGCAAATCATATGAACTGGTCTAGGTCCTCGAAAGGCACAAACTGCCCACAACTCATTGCACATCTAACACACTGAATAGCCCTATAAATGGAATTTCTAATTTGTTAAATTTCCAAAGAGGAAGTATTCATGACTATATGACTTCACTGGAGAATGACAACAAACACCTAAAGAAGAATTAATACCAAGTCCGCAAAACAATGACAAAGATTTTTTTCATTCTTTTTATGAAGCTACTAATACCTTGATATCAAAAGCAGGCAATTTTGATACACAAACAAAATTAAATCCCACTACTCTTCATGAATATAGATGCAAAATTTAACAAAATATTAACACAGAATTCATCAATATGTAAAACAATATCACACTATGAACAAGTAGGGTCTATTTTCAGAGATTCTAGGCTGATAATGCAGTGATTCCTCCATTCACGAATTTAATTCATTCCTTGATTCTGAAAAGGTGGCCATGTTCATGTTCACATAGGAAACATGCTTGTGGCCGATGAACAGTTCACAATTGAAGACAATTTGGCCAAACACTTTTGCTTGTGAACCAAATCATTCACAAACCAAAGCATTCCTAAACCAGGGTACCAATGTATTTGAAAGTCCAACCAATGTAATCAAACAACAGACTAAAAATAATTATAGCATAATCGCATCTCTGTAGTTTGGGTGATCCCCACATACCTGTGTGTGTGTAACATGGTCCGTGGGGAGATCATATTGAAAGACATCCAAAATTTTAGAAGTGAGACCTACTCAGAAGTCTTTGTGTCACCAAGGGCATGCCCTCAAAGGGAGGAATATGGTTCTTCTGAGAGCACTCAGCAGTTCACAACAGACACAACCAGACACGAGCCTCTCTCTGAGTCCTGGTTGAGATGCAATGCTTCCCTCCACATGCATTCCCACCATGATGGGATGCTACCTGATGTTCAGCCCTCACTGCACTCTGAACCAGTGGGGCCGACTAGGAACCTCTGGGGCTGTGAGGGACCTAAACCTCTTCTCCGCACAAGGAGCTTGCCCTGGTAGTATTTTGTTGCAGTGCAAAACTGAGTGATAAACACACCAACTGGTGCTAGAAATTTTTTAAAATATTGTGCTAAAACCTGTCATAAAAATATGAATAGATAGGAACTTCTCCAACTCAATAAAGACAATCCACATGAAATCTGCAGCCAGCATTATACTCAAGAGCTGAATACTTTCTCCGCAAGATACAAACAATAAATCTGTCTTCTGATACTTTTCTTTGTTATAACATCTAAGATTCTGATTTTCAGGCTTCTTCAGGTTTTGTCTTTTTATTTGCATACGTTTTCAGTACATAATGGTAACATGCTTTGTAGGGAGTCGGTGCGCAGACATGATACACTCATTCCTGTTCAGCCTTGTCTTGGTCCGCTCCTCATTTGCAGAGATCTATCATTCTCCTTTCCACAACCTACCCTTTATTTTGCTGTTCTATTTATAGTTTTGGTTTCTATATAAAAGGAATGGTATGCCGTATGAGTTTGTGTGTCTGATTTACTTCACTTAATGTTATGGTCATTATTCACTTAACAAAGTGACTCAAACTCACCTTCTTCATTACACAGTAGGACTCCTCTGTGTATAAACACCCCCTTTTCTGGAGTCATTCACCTGTTGATGGATAGGTAGGCTGCTTGCAAGATTTAGCTAGTATAAATTGTGCTGCTATTAACATAGGTAGGAATATATCACTGCAATATGATGCCTTTAACCCTTTGGGGAAGATACCTAAAAGGGAATAACTGGATCAATGGAACCTGTAGTTTTAGTTTTTTGATGAATGTTCCTATTGCTTTACATACTGATTGTATAAGTTTACACTCCAACCAACAAAGTAGAAGGGTTCTTTTTCCCTTCACAGCCTTGCCACTACCTGTTACTATTTGATTTATTGATGGTAGCCATTACTTCTGTAGTAAACAGTATTTAATTTGCATTTTTCTAATGGCCAGCGGTGTTGAACACTTTTCATTTTTTGTGTTTTATTAGCAATTTGTACTTCTGAGAAATGTCTGTTTACTTCCCTTCGCTGCTCCCCGTATCTGGTGCATTCATTCTATTGGACAGTTTGGCGTTTTTACTTTCATTTTCTCTTTCTAAAATGTCCTTGAGAGTTCTGGGGAATGCAGAGTAGGTGCTCATGAATTTCTTTGTGTGCGCTTTACCCTTAAAATGTATTATTTCTTCATCAAGTTTGAAATACGGGTTTGCAGGATGTGTCCGTCTGCATTGGAGGTGTTTTCTTTCTAGGGCTTGAGCTACTTCATTTCAGGCCCTCCTGACCGTCCAGGTCTGTGTGGAGAAATCTGCTGTAGTTCTAATGGGCTTCCTTTGCAGGTATTCTGGCACTTTTCTCCAACAGCGTTTAGAGCTCTGTTCTCGTATCAGACCTCTGGACTGTGACTCTTCCACATCAGGGGAGCCCGTGGAGAGGCAGGGTGGGAGGACTTCATGGCCGAGAGGCTGTAAAGCCAGATGGAGAAAAACACAACTTGCTGGAATCCAAGACTGAAGATTCTGGGAGGAAACTAACTGCTCATCCAAACATGGAGAGGGATTTTTGAACTCATTCTTATTTTCACCTTTGGTTTTGGGGACTCAGGTGTTTTTCTTTTTTCTTTTAATTTTTCCTTTTTTATTTTCTCTTCTATTTTGCTTTGTTTTTTCCTCTGTTGTTCTCTGTTATTTTATCTAGTTATATCAATTTCTTTTTACCCCTTAATAGAGGACATATTGTCTCGCTTTTCTCTCTTTCTTCTCATCTTCCCACAGCTTAATTTTTTAAATTTTACTTTTTTCGCTCTCTTATTCCCCATTTCCTCCATCATTACTAGTACAACCACTACACTGTATTAATCCTTAGATAGTTAACTATTGCTGTTGAATGCTCTTTATTAGCTGTAGAGGTACAGTTATTACATTTAGTAGATGCTTACTCTCAATATTTGGTTTGTCTCAGTCTTTATAATTACAGATCTCTTTTTCTATGGTTATGGGTGGTACATTATTAGTTCTTATGGTATGTCAATATACTGTTTGTCTTTGAAGCTATTATTGGTGCTAATTTAATTGCTATTGTCAGGGTGGTCTGGATGTTGCTATTAATTGGTTTTCTCTGTATGGTAAGACTAAGACAAGCCAAATATTAACACAGAATGTCTACAAACTTCAATAACTGTACCTCTACTAATAATAAAAAGTATTCAACAGCAGTATTTAACTATCTAATGATTAATACAGCTTAACAGTTATACTAGGAAAGGTAGAGAATGGGGGATAATAGTGTGAGAAAAATAAGCTAATACCTATATGCTAATATCTGATTGTGTCATTTACAATAATGTGTCTATTCTCAGAAATCAGTGCTGGGCCAATTACACTAATGACTCCCCCCCCCAAGTTAATGGATGCTGTTGGCTTTTAGGACAGAGGCAAAAGCCATAGTTAACCACACCCCAAAAAGTAGAAAAGTAAGACACTAAGAAGGTCTCCATAGTATGCAGCAACAAAGTCTTCCACTATTTTACTCATAAAACATTCTTGAAATAACAAAATTGTAGAAATCATGACTAGTTAGTGGTTGCAGCAGTTAAGGCGCTTCAAAGGTGGGAAGAAAGTATGCATAGATATGCATTGCAACCCCACAAATCCTTTTGGTGATGGAACTGTTCTGTAACTTGACTACATCAATGCTAATTTCTTGCTTTTAATAGTTCTGTAGTTTTATAATATAATTCACTGGCCAAATGGGTAAACATTATAGGGTATATCTCAGTATTATTGCTTACAACTGCATGTGAATTTATAATGATCTAAAAATCAAAAGTTTAACTTAAAGCAACTTTGATAAAAACTAGAAGTACTTATTTAAAGGCAGACTTGGGTTTTCACGGAATCCAGGTAAGAATCATCTTGTTTCTCCTCCAGAGCAAATTTTTTAGCCTTTTGCACATCTGTATGGAAGACACAGGACAGCAGACAGGTTAACATGGAAGAAGACTCCATCAGCCATGCCTGCTACTGAGTACAAGGTGCAAAATAACGAGGAATTGCAAATCCCAACATGTTAAACTAGAATGAGCACTGAAGTACTACTCCACCATAAAGAAAGAAAATTTGAGTCATGTGTAGGAAAATGGGTGTATCCTATAACAGTGATGCTAACTGAAATACATCAGATGCATGAGGTTAAATATCACATGGTTTCCCTTCCATGAGAAACACAAAACACAAGTAATTTAAAGAGCCACCTACAAGAGAGTTGGAAACAGAGGTAGGCTGTGTGGCGAGAAGGAAGGAGAAGTAAAGAGGTGGTGGGGTGGGCGCTAGAAATTTTCAAGAGGTGATTGGTGTATGCCCCAACTTCCCAAGATGGAGGTAATCATTATGTATTAGAAATACATACTATTCATAAAAAGTGTATCTCAGGGGCTAGAGCAAAGCTTTCCTGCTCCCCGCGGGCTGGATGGGATCTGCTCCGCGTTGTCAGTGCTTTTGCACCCAGGCTGACAGCAACCAACCGGAATCAATCATTAGACATCTTCCCAGCAGGACAAGGACGTTGGGGCGCCTCTCACTGGTATTAAATGTGTAGGCCCAGAAGTCACATGCAGGATGTTCACTCAAAAACCTTTACTGCGAAATAAAATCAACCAGCTACACGTTCACAAAACTAGAGCAGAACTTACATTGGTTAGATCATAATTCAGAACCTTTTCCATGCAGCATTTACTTTTTTGCTTTTGTTTTATGATGGTTTAAGAAGAAGGGTTTAGGAGTGCCTGCAACACCTGTCTTAAACTGAAGAGCACCTGGAAAATAATTTCACTTCATTTTGAAATGTCTGACCTGGTAAATATTAGAGATCTGGGAGCTTTTATATTCTGAATATAGGGAATAAAAAGGAAATAATCTTTCCAAGACTTCAAGAAACAGCCAAAAAGTTCTTGACTCGCACTTTGCTATTTGGGTTATCTTGTTGACTCTGCAGGTCTCTGAGTAACAGTGGTGGCAGCAGCTACAGAGTTGCGGCTAAGATAAGTGTGTATATAACAGCACATAGATCCACACAGCACACTGAGTGCCTTCGCGCATTCCTATTTGCTCGTAAGTCTGTGCGAAGTAGCAAACGGTTCTGAAACACTTATCCCAAGTAGTTTTGCTCTTACTGCTTCTAAGATAACTTGGCTGCCAAATATTTGCTCTGTGTTGAAAGAGAAAGCATATATGGGAGAAGAATTTAGACACTGAGAAATGCTGCTTATTTTATTCCTATAGATATGCTGTGCATCTAATATATTAGAACCAATCTTCTGTCCTTCCCCAAATTGTGTACAAATGACTATGTCACTCCTTTCTGTGGATCTGTCCTTTTTACAGTTAATTTTTACAGACTATCATTCTCCTTCTTGAATCTTAAAGAGCTTCTTAACATGGTCTAAAATACTCAACAACCACTCAGATTCCTTCAGGGTGGGTCTCTATTGAGTTTTCCAGGCTGTAGCAAGATACTCATCCCTCCTGAGCTCCTGTTCAGCTCACACTTCCCTTCCTCAGTGTTCAGGCCATGGCTCAAGGCTCTTTCAACTGTCCAAGTTTTTGAAATATAATTTGTCGTGAAGTTCAGCTAAAAGTCGAGTTTTTGTAAGAACCTTTCCAGGTAACCCAGTGAGTACGGCTCACACATTCCCACACCATGTTGGTTGTTCCCTTGTGATAACTCTTTCTGTGTTTTGACCAGGGCATATGAATCCTGGGAAGGTAGAGATTGTGACCCTTCTCTGGGTTCTCATTTCTGGTGTTTCCTTTAAGTTCCCTACATGCCACTTGTCCCTTATGCTGATCTAACGAAGATGGGGCTTTCTTTTTCCCCAACCCAAACAAGTTCCCAACTATTCCCCCTTTTTTCTCCACACCAGTATGTAGCTGTCATTTTTGCATTTACCTGGAAAAGGAAGGATTGTCCACATTTGTCACCATGACCGTGTATCTGAAGCTAAGTCAGAGCCACATTTGTCCAGTGTAATAAATCCAGCTTCTCTCAACTCCAGCAAAAAACTTTACATGGAAATTTAAACCATAACACTCAGCACTTTGATGGGCATCTGAGACAAATATTCATTTCTCAGATGAAAAAAAAATGGAAAATAAATATATGAGGGCTGGGCATATAGCTCAGTGGAATAAGCGCCTGCCTAGCAAGCGCAGGGTCCTGAGTTCGATCCCCAGCACCGCCAATAAATAAATAAATAAATAAATGAAAAAATGTTCAACATCATTAGTCATTTGAGAAAGGCAAATTCAAATCACACTGAGATTCCATTTCACCCCAGAAAGAATGGCCATCATCAAGAATAAACCCATAACAAATGCTAGAGGGGCTGCGGGGAAGAAGGAGCACTTCTCCATTCCTGGTGGAAGTGTATATTGGTGAAATCAGTGTGGAAATTTCTCAAAAAACTAGAATTAGAGGTCCCACTTAACCCAGCTATTCCCCTTCTGGGTATTTTCCCAGAAGTACTAAAAATATCATGCCAGAATTGTATATGTACACCCATGTTTATAGCAGCACAATTTGTCATAGCTAAATCTTGGAAACAACCCAAATGCCTATCAACTGAGGAATGGATACAAAAGATTTTTATACAGAGGAGTATTACTAAACTATAAAAAAGATAAACTCGAGGCTTTTATAGGTAAATGGATGCAGCTAAAGACCATATTCACAAGTGAAATAAATCATACCCACATGTATGAACATCATATTGCCTCCCTAATGTAAGAACCAGAAAGAGTAAATAAACCCAAAATGTACAATAGATATTATGAAAGGGAAAGAAATTACTCAAAGGAAGGAACAACTGGGATGAGGGAAAGGACAAAAAGAAAGAAAAAAGAAAAGGGAAGAACATATATATGTATATAGAAGGACAGCTTGGATAACTATACTGATAATGTCTAATGGTTTATTGAACAGCTAATGCTTAAATTTTTTGACCAATTTCGCAGACTTATATCTGGTAGTCTGAATTTGGAGACAACAATATGCAATATAACAACCATTGGTAAATTCCTACCATCTTGCTTGGTGAAGCTCTGCATCATTTCTAATTTTTTTACACTCTTTAATGATTTGGTCAATACTACATTCTTACATCTGGTAATCTGCACACCGCTGAAGATAACAATATGTAACATAACAACCACTGTTGATTCCTATCATTTTGTTTTGAAACACTGCATCATTTTTATTGTTTTTGTTTTGTTTTGTTTTTGTCTATGTTGTTGTTATTACTAGTTCTTATTACTAGTTTTCTATTATCTTATAACAATAAAAAGTTCAGCACTTTGAATATGACACTTTCAGAGATTTTAAGTGCTTTTGCAAGAAGTGATTTCATTAAGTTAAACCACTGTCAACCAGCATCTTAGCAAGGGCCAGGAACTGTGAATTTCTGACTAGGGTAGATGTGGAAAAAAGGCAAAACAGAAATGGTATTTGGTGAGGAGGTAGATTGTGAGGATGGCAGCAAGGGAATATCAAAAACAGATAAAAATTTAACTTCTTCATGTTATGCTTCAGATTTTTAAAATGTCCCTCAAAAACTCATGGGTTCAGAGGTGGGTCTTTTAGAAGGGGATCAGGTTGGGGGTGCTGTGCTCCTCAGAGGGTGAATCCTTGCCTGGATATACTGAGGGAAGGCAGGGCTTGACTGAAGAGGCAGGTCACTGGGGTGTGACCCAGAAAGGTATATCCCCACCCCATTGTTTCCATCTCACTGATATTTGGCAAATAACTCAAATTTCTTCTGCTCACGAAGAAGGATACCACCACCAATTTTATAAACCTAAAACTAGAATTTCTGTATACAGCCAAGTTAGACTGACTGTTAAAGTCTGAAAATATTTGATATCTGATAATTATTGTCAAATAATATTTATAGGTATCCAGTGCCATGAGATACTGTGCCAACAGGAAGATGACCAAATACCCAGTTGCAATCTTGGCTATGCAAAGGCCCACGGTCTAAGGTGGACAGGTGCAGTATGCAGGAAAGGCAAAAGCAAATGAAAGGCAAAAATTAGAAGGTAGGAACTGCAGATTCCTCCAGCCCTCTTCCCCTGTTACCCCAGAAGTGTAGCCTAACCCTGGTGACCAAGGTGGAAGCAAAGCCAGGGGCAATTCAGAAGCTGCAGCTGCTGAGATACTCAGAGTCAGGAAAGATGGTGATGTTTCTGGAGTCCCATCCCCAAGTCACCCTTGAGTTTCTTCATAGTGTTTCCACCAAGTAGTTATCTGGCCCATAAAACATTTGCAAACATCTTCGCAGGCTTGGAATCCATCATTTTCTAAAGAAAACTCTGAATCTTTTATTGGGTGTAAGAGAAAATCCTTCCTGTGAGGACAAATCGACTTCTTCCTACAGTTGTTTGTAGCTGCACTCCCTTGCTGCCACGCAGAGCAAATCTCCTCCTCTTTGCCATAAGACAGGCCTTTTAACATTTGAAGACCATAACCTTTGGTCACTTATGTCTTTTCATCATTTATATAGCCCTATCCAGATTTAAGTCTCTTCTGCCATCTTTCTTCTCAGTGTGTCCTGATTATATTTGTCTTAATTTACCTTCTGTAGAACTGACCACAAAGCCTGACCAAAATAATTTAACTTTCTCCATTAGGGATACTTTACCTAAAACTGATTTTCTAATAATTATATCCCATTACTGAACCTTGCTGAGCTGACACAGCCATCTTGAAATAGCTGTATTGATACAGGAAAATAAATCTCCCAACCTGACTGATATCAGACGAGTTCGTGTTCTCTAAAACTGAAGAATGAATTTTAGGAACAATGGAGGTTAAGAGCAGAATATATTTATTGAGAGAAAGAAAGCTTCTGTCCAAGAGGGGGACAGAAGGGGGGCCCGAGTGGGTTACCCCCAAATCTGCCTTTTCCAGGGACTTTATGGGAAAAAAACCATGAGGTGAGGCGGGTCCAAGGTAGGGGAAATGGACAACACTATGGTCCACCAATAAGATTACAGGCATAATTGTCCAGGTAAGACTGAGTGGACTGAGATCAAATGGGGAAGCGAGTCGCGTAGCAAGCGGGCATGGATGCAGAGCTGGGCTTTTTCTGTGGGAGGTCAGGCCAGTGACTTCCTGGCTCTTTGAAGGTGGTTGTTACTTTTATCAATTTCTGACATTTACATTTAGGGGGTATGTGGCTGTACCTGTTTAGCCCCCCTTGTCTTGAGGTCTGGCCCACAGGCGTCTTATCTTTTGTGTTGGCTCCTTCCAGGGCGCAGCCCTATCTGACCGCCTATAGTATTTTTAACTAACTCAGCTGTCTATGACATTCCCCCCTCTGAAGAAGTTACCCGAACTGCCGTGAGGGAGTAACGGGCGATGACTGCTCTGGCTTCTTCAGGCTGAAAGGGGTCGTAGTTGTTGATCGGCAGTCAGAGATACTCTCCAGAGTGTCTATCTAAAGGCCCTCGATAGACACCAGGCGTTTTCATCTTGGGTAGGTGTATAGCTTTAAATCTGGAGGAGACAAAGGCAAAGAACCAATTAAGTATGTATGGGCCAGATAATAAGATCAATGATTATTATGAATATAGTTAACAAAGTTTTCCACCAAGAGGAACCAGTGATGGCCTCCCATATAGAGGATAAGTTCCAGGGATTTTTAGAATCTGACATATCATTGATCTGTTGCCTGATATCTTGAATAGCTGTTGAGACATTAGCAGAGGGATCAGGAATGTACACACAACATTCAGTTTTTATAATTGCATAGGTACCCCCTTGTGCTGCTGTTAGAATGTCTAATGCCATCCGATTTTGGAGGACGGCCTCCCTCATTAATTTTACTTCTTCATTTAGGAGAGAGAGACCAGCTGCGGTGTCACTTAAGGCCCGCTGAGCATAGTTAGTTAAGGCCTCGATGTGCTGCATGACGTCTTCTAACCCTAGGGAAGGGATAAAGATAGAGGCCAAGTGATCATACCAGTGAAACACGCTCCTAGACCACCAGTGTTGTAAGCAGGGTAAATTAGCAGGTTTGTCAATAGTTTTGACACTCCTGCCTTGTAACCAGGCAAATCCTAACGTGCATCTTCCTATCCATCCAGGAGGTAGCCAGGGCCACAAATTGGTCCCACAAGACCAATGAGTGCCATTGGGAGCTTCCCATCTAATTCCAGGGCGAGTAAACCAATCTGTTGCAAACCAGTCTTTAGCCTGTAAAGTTATTATATGTATACATTGTTCAGGGGCTGTCCACCCCAAGTATTTAGTGGAGTTAGGCCAATGAGAATAGGAATGATTTTTTTGTTCCCAACATAACAGGGCCTTTTTACTGAGATGACCTATGGTGGGAGTTAACCATATATAATCATCCCATATTTGAAAATAACCATCTTGATATCTATGATTGTTAGCCCTCAGGGTAGGACCCTTACTTTTATTTAATAGGGGCCTTATTAGTGCCAGTAGAGAGGCTTCAGTGACTTTGTGGGAAAAGACTCGATTATGACCAGGGTCATTAAGAGTATAGTTTATAGGCCAATTAGTTACTTGGTAACGGTGGGCTGACCTATGTACGATTGAACTGTTGCATATCTCATTAATATAGTCTTGTAATTTATTTCAATCATCTTCTTGAAGTGGGGATACCCACCAAGGAAGTCCTGCCACATTGTGAGGCATATATATAGTGAGATCTTTACCTAAAGTTAGCTTGGATGCTTCAGGCATTAAGAGAGCTACAGCTGCCATGGCTCTAAGGCAAGAAGGCCATCCCTTTGCTACTATGTCTAATTTATGACTCAGATACCCTACAGGTTGTTGAGTGGGTCCCCGATCCTGTATAAGTACTCCCAAAGCCATACCTCGCCTCTCGTCAACATATAAATTGAAATGATGTCCTCTGGGGAGGCTTAGGGCTGGGGCATTTAGGAGAGCTTGTTTAAGCTTTTGGAATGTTGTTTGGGAATCGGGTTCCCAGGTTAAAATATGAGTATCTGTCTTTTTAGCCTCTTTTTATAAGTTGATAGAGGGGTCTTGTAATTTCCCCATACTCTGGTATCCAGAGGCGACAAAAACCTGTAATGCCTAGGAATCCCCTTAGCTGTTTTAGGGTCTTGGGCTGTGGGAAGGAAATAATTGGTTTAATTCTGTCCTTTCCCAGCCTTCGGGTTCCCTTGGATATGATGAGGCCTAAATACTTTACTTCAAGACTACAAAGTTGTGCCTTAGACTTGGAAACCTTATAACCTCTGTTTGCTAGAAAGTTCAGTAAAGCACAGGTGCCTTGGCTACAGAGCTCTTCCGAGGGGGCACATAAAAGAATGTCATCTATATATTGTAGCACTATGACCTGGGAAAACTCAAAACATGCCAAGTCATGGGACAGTGCTTGTCCAAAAAGATGTGGACTATCCCTGAACCCTTGGGGGAGCACTGTCCATGTCAGTTGAGAGGCCTGGTCATGAGGATCTTTAAAAGCAAAGAGAAACTGGGAATCTCTATGTAAAGGAATACAAAAGAAAGCATCTTTTAAATCTAACACTGAAAACCAACTGGCATCTCCTGGAATTTGAGAAAGGAGTGTATATGGGTTAGGTACGACCCGGTGAATTGGCACTACTGCCTCATTTATCAATCTAAGGTCCTGCACTAATCTCCATTCCCCATTGGGCTTTTGAATTCCCAAAATTGGAGTGTTGCATGGACTGTTACAGGGCTTAAGTAAACCTTGTGTCCTTAGGTTATCAATTATAGGCAATAACCCTTTTTTAACTTCAGGTTTTAAAGGATATTGTCTCTGATTAGGGAAAATAGTAGAATCTCTGAGATAGATCTG
>PVLD010010896.1:0-31348 GCA_004027595.1 Dinomys branickii | reverse complement strand
GTGCCCTACCTATTCTGTCTTTAGTAGCCCATACTTCAGGATTTATTTCTGTTTCCACAAGGGGAAGACAGTGTACCTGACCTGGGTGCATATATAGTATAGTATTTAAACAAGATAAAATATCTCTTCCCAAAAGAGGGACTGGACTTTTAGGCATTATCAAAAAGGAATGTGAAAAAAGAAAACCATCCCAGTTACAGCCTAAAGGTTGTGAAAAATAGCGAATTACCTCCTCTCCAGTGACTCCTTTCACTGAGGCATGGCGGCTAGAAGGAAGGCCAGGGTTGAAAAGAAGGACCGAGAGACTTGCGCCAGTGTCCAGCAATAGGCTGGTTTTGTTTCCCTCTATAGTCATGATTACCCAGGGCTCCTCTGTGGAGATGACAGTCCAGCCAGAGGAAGAGGGCAAAGTGTGCCCCGGGCCCCTTTATTCTTGTTGGACCAACTGGTAGGATGGGTTTGAACTCTGGGGCCTTCGATTCAGAGGGCAGTCCGACCTCCAGTGGTCACCTTTGTAGTCAGGGCGTGGCCCAGGGGGCTTTTTAAGACAGTCACTCTTAAGGTGGCCTGGTGTCTGACAGCGGTAGCAGACCAAGGTAGTCGTGGATTTCTTGGGGCCCCGAGAATCAGACTTAGGGTTTGTTTCTCTTAGTGCTGCTGCAAAGGCAGCTGCTTTCTCTTGGTCTCTTTGTTTCCTCTCCTTGGCTTCCTCCTCGTCACGGTTATAAAATACTGAGGAAGCAATCTTTACTAACACATCCAGGGAACTATCTGGGGCAAAAGCCTTTTTTTTTGTAGCTTTTTTCTAATATCTGGGGCTGACTGAGTAATGAACTTATCTTTAAGAATAGCTTGTGCCTCTATTGAATTAGGATCTAGGGAAGTATGTTTTATCAATGCCTCTTGTAAGCGATCTAAGAAAGCAGAGGGGTGTTCCCTTTTTTCTTGTTGGACAGTTGACAGTTTAAAATAATTGTATGGCTTAGCTCTTATCCTTCTTAGACCTTCAAGAATACATGTCTGAAAGTGTCTCCTATTCCAGTCTCCCGTATGGCCGCTAGGCCAGTAGGGGTCCTGGATAGGGACAGCCTGAGCTCCAGTGGGAACCGGTAGTTCCCCTTCTTGTCTTTCTTCTGGCCTTCTGAAATTAATAACATGGTATTCATCTCCAAATGCTATAGCAGCCTGTAGTGCTGCCTCTTTCTCATTAGGGGTCAATGTTTGATTTAAGAGTAACATTATATCTTTCCAGTCTAGCTCATAGGTCTGAGTGAGGCCTCTAAATACCTCAATGTACTTATCAGGGTCATCTAGAAATTTTCCAAGATCTGACTTTGTTTTAGGTCACTGAGAGAAAAAGGCACATGAACTCTGGCAGTTCCAAATTGTCCAATTACCTCTTGTAATGGATATTGCCCTTGAGGTGCTTGTCTAAACTCAGCTAAGGAAGGGTATAGTTCTGTAGAGGCCTGGATTACAGCTGGCCTAGAAGCTTTACCCTCTAACTTAGAAGGGCAAGGTGGGGAAACCTTAGGTTCAGGAATGGTGGGTGAGGCTCTGATTAAAGCTGTCTGGTCCTCCGACTCTGGATATTGGGGAGGAGCAATCTCAGGCTCCGGTATAGTGGGTGCCTTGAGAATCTGAGATGTCCTGTTTTCCTGTGGCTCATTTTTACATTTTGAAAGTAAATAAGGACTGTTTATTAACCCAAAGAAAATTTGAACATACGGCACTTCAGACTATTTTCCTTCCGTTTTATAGTATCTTTCTAGTTGTAAAATAGTATCATAATTAATACTTCCCTCTGTATTCCATTTTGGTTCTAGGGGATAAGTAGGCCACGCACATATGTGCGGGACACCCAAAAAAATTCAAAAATCAAGACGTCTTATAAGAAAGAGCACTTTATTTTAGCTGGTACCCAGCGGCGTCCCCGTTGCAGCGCAGGCAAGGAGAGCGCCGGGTGGGTGGATGGTTGGGTTTTTATGCCTGCAAACCACAAGCTTAGGGTGGGGTAAATTTCCGTGGGGGGGCTTCTATCAGCACATACAGACCAAGAGGTGGGGGGCAAGTTTCAGTTAGGGGCATTCTATCGGCACATACAGAACATGGGGTGGAGCAAGTTTCAGTTAGGGGCATTCTATCGGCACATACAGAACAGGGAATGGCGCAGCAGTTTTGACATGCAGTTTAAGCAAGCTTTTAGTCCAGGGGGCAAGTTACAACAGTTTTGCCATGTAGCAAGGGGGCAGGTTACAACAGTGTGCAGAAAAATATTAAACGGCTCTTTTTTAAGGAGTCAGGATCAAACATCTTCCAATACTTAATGACTGCATGCCAGAGGAGTAAGCAATTCTGACTGTGAGTTCCCCAAGGTCTGTAAAGATAAGAAGAGAGATTGGACGTCTCCTTTTTATCTCTAATTAGTCTTTGTACCCTTAAGGTGTCCCTTAAGTAGATTCCACTCCGGGGCAGGTGGATGCCGTCTGGAGAGAGCAGAGGACAAAATCCGATCAGCCTATCCACCCTCGAACTGACACGCAATTTTATCCTCCCAGAAAATTCACGAACTGTGTATTTACTCCTACAAGCTAAGTTACAATTGGCCTGGTAACAGGAATATCTCTAGCAGGAAGCATATCTTTGTAATAAACCATTGCTTTTTATTTTTGGACATAGGCATAAAAAGGCAAGTTGGAAGTGCTTAGATATTCTCGAGCCGCAAAGGAGATCACCTCTTAAATAGAACCAACAACTGGCTAGGAGTTTTATCCCATGCACTGGACAAAGCCTCCAGTCACCTGGGTTCCTTACCTAATCACCTAGGCAACCTTTCTTAACAACAGGACAAGACTACGTTTTAAACTTTGAAGCTCACAGGTTGAACAAATTTACCCTAGTAATCACATTTAAATATTGTTAAAGGGAAGGTAGTTAAGACTGATAAGAACCTCTGACTCTTAGCATATGTAAGGCACAAATGTAAATCGTTCCCCTCCTAGCCTGTGAAGTGTAAATTGTTGTAAATTGCCTCAGCCTAGTTTCTGAAGGGTGGCTCGACTGAAGCTTATGGAGAATTCCTAGTCTATCGGCAGAGAGAAATAGGTGTGATAGATAAGTGGAGATTTTTTCAGCGGTCAGGAGCCAGTTTCCACCAAGGGAACTTTGGGATCCACCAGAGAGTAGCCCTGGCCATGACCCCTCAGCTCTCAGTTTCTATTGGCCTGCAAACCAGAGATCAGTCTCCAGAGAGGAATCCAGCCATCTCTCTGATCAACATTCCATCAGCCAGTGGCTTTAACAGGGATTCACCAAAGAGATGCTGGGGAAACCTGTCCTCTGCTTCAAAGAGTGGCAGCTGCTCTAAGAGCTTTTAATTAGCTGGCAGAGTGACCACTATTTGTCAAAATTTTATAAGGGATAGTTAAAAGCCTGAACAAGATTATCTGCACTAGACCTAGGAGAAGAGGAAAGGTTGGAGATCATCCCTTGGACTAATATGTTTTGGTCCCAGAAGTGTGCTGCTTTTAAAGATAGCTCCTTCTGGTGTCACCCAGAAGTCGGTTCTCTCCACTGTGTCTCAGGTTCAGCCTCCCGAGGGAGACCTGCCCAGAACACTAAGCCGGGACATGCCTTTTATGTGTGTTCTCCTGGACGGGCAAAATTCCAATGTCTTATCTGACCCAGAGACAGGGTATGTGCTCTTTCTCTAAGGTGACTTCCCTGTCTTCAGTGTTAATAAATGCTCATCTTCTATGGGCTTAACTTAGTTGGAACAGGCTACAGTTCTTTTTCTAAGTCTGAGCTAGATTTAAAGATACCCATCTTACAGTTTATATTAAAATCCACTAGGAGCATTCTAACATTACTCTCCCTAGCTGAACAACATCAAGCATGGAAAACCAGTACATTTAGCAATTAGTTCAAATGCATCAAACACAATATATACCAGAACAAAACAGTAATAAAACATCTCATTAAAGAAATCTCATAACCTTAAACCTTGTCATATTTTAACTTAGATTTATCAACATATTAACAAAGCTATGTAAAAGACAAAGCATAAGCAATTATAAGCAACAGGCAAAAAGCATAACAATTTGAAGCATAAAAATGTTACCTAAATGAGTCCCAATCCAGAGTCCATGAAAGAAAAGCAAACTCTTACCTCCATCTAAGTATCTCGGTGGCAACCTCCAAAATGATACAGGAAAATAAATCTCCCAACCTGACTGATATCAGATGAGTTCGTGTTCTCTAAAACCGAAGAATGGATTTTAGGAACAATGGAGGTTAAGAGCAGAATATATTTATTGAGAGAAAGAAAGCTTCTGTCCAAGAGGGGGATAGAAGGAGGGCCCGAGTGGGTTACCCCCAACTCTGCCTTTTCCAGGGACTTTATAGGGAAAAACCATGAGGTGAGGCGGGTCCAAGGTAGGGGAAATGGACAACACTATGGTCCACCAATAAGATTACAGGCATAATTGTCCAGGTAAGACTGAGTGGACTGAGATCAAATGGAGAAGCGAGTCGCGTAGCAAGCGGGCATGGATGCAGAGCTGGGCTTTTTCTGTGGGAGGTCAGGCCAGTTACTTCCTGGCTCTTTGAAGGTGGTTGTTACTTTTATTAATTTCTGACATTTACATGTAGGGGGTATGTGGCTGCGCCTGGTTAGCCCCCCTTGTCTTGAGGTCTGGCCCACAGGCGTCTTATCTTTTGTGTTGGCTCCTTCCAGGGCGCAGCCCTGTCTGACCGCCTATAGTATTTTTAACTAACTCAGCTGCCTATAACAGTATCATTCAAAACCAATATTCATCACCAACTGACAATGACAACCAGGCCTCTTCTATCCCCCGTTGCATGGGATCTGAGTGAAGGACTGAGGAGGCACACAAAATAGTTTGCTGTCTCGCACATTCCTTTTAGAAGCCAAAGATTACTTGATTTACTCAAGATTCTTCAAAATATCCCGACCAAATATGGTCATCTCAAATGTCAGGCAGTTTTGTGAACTAACTACATAAACACTTCATCCCATGAAAGAATTTCTAACAGGTTAGACTATTGTTAAAGAGCGTCCTTCCTACGTAATGATAAAATGTAGAGGAAAAGCACAAATGCATCATAAGAACCACCTGGGTTTCAATTTCAGCCACATTAATAGCCACTGACCTGGGACACCTTGATTTCCTCCTCCCAGAAAGGAGGAAAATCCCTTCTACTTTGCCATAGCCTTGTGTAAAGTGTTCCTCACCATACCTGTAAATAGGCAAAAGGTAAATAAATAGCAGTGCATTCATCTCGCTGTGTAGATTATCACATCTTACACCTCATTACCAGCACTCAGGAAAAGGCACCGAGACGGGCTTGCTTTTCTACCCCTCACACTCCCAGCGCCCGGCGTGAGCAGACGCTACGTCCTTGCAGATACAAATGTCAGCATCTGGCATCAAAAGTGGTCACAAACCATTGAGAAACAATCACATTTCTACTGCGGCCTCTTAGTGTTGTAAGGGACATTTGAAAATTCCAAGGGAGTATCTTAGATTGCTTACTATTTTTTAAAAACTGTTCTCCTTGCTTACTATTTTTTAAAAACTGTTCTCCTTAAGTCCCATGCGGTCATGCTGAATTGATACTCTTGGTCTGATATATTTGAAAAAATAGGTTGACATCAAAATTGCTTATATTTTTAATGTTAACCCACTTTTAATCTCTACTTCTTTCCTAAAATAATGATGTTCCAAGATACAGCTAAAACAGGAGGAGCAGGAGGAGGCAGGTGAGGAAAGCCAGCATCCTGCAAACCCAATTTCTGACACGTGACTCCGCAAGTGGAAAGGGAATCTCGCTGGTCTCCAGTGTCTATCCAGAGCAGTAAAGTTAAGAAGGTTTACGCCTACACTGCTGTACCCAGGCTGAAGTAATTGTTGCGGCTTTAGCAACTTGAGTGGGAGAAGATGAGAATTCTGAAATGGATTTATTTACTGCAAAGCATCACAAACATCTCATTAGTCTGCTTTTCATTTGGCAAACTTTTCTTTCATTAAAAGTGCCTTGCTCGGCAATTGAGGACAAAGCAAAAAACGCCTCTGGGAAGGCAGAGCAGTGAAGTGGAAGGAGCGTTGGCTCTGGAAGGAGGAAGGTCGGAGTCTGATTTCCAGGGACGCCGCTGCCTCACTTTGTGGCCTCATCAGTTTTCCATTCTGGGGTGGAACTTCAATTTTCTCACCTATAAAGAGAAGATGACTGTATATGACTGCTGAGGTCACTTTTATGATGTTCGGAACTATTTGTTTTTATTTCTTCAAGGCTCAGGATAGTCATCTGCAAAATGAAGACCATAATTGTACCAGCATCATAGCATTTGTGATGAATATTTAAATGAGTGACTCTGTGAACTGATTAGAATAGTATCCTGCACAGAGGAAGTGCTCTGTAAGTATTTTTCTTCATCATCATTATCAAGCATTAAATGATACTTGTAAGGGTACCTTCCACAGTGCCTGGCACATAGGAGTTGCTCAATAAATGTAAGAAAAAACATTACACACACGAACATACACACAAGTATACACACACACACACCCCTAGAAACTTTCCACTAGGATCTGAAGAGACTTGCTGGGGTAGGAGAACCAATGCCATAAACATAGACTCTGAATTTTACAAAAGGAGGAATCATGCTGACCAGTCTTGCTCGCAAAGGAACTAATCAAGAATGGTAGAGAAGGAGATGCCCTGAAAAGACGGTAAGTAAGAGAAAAACCCAGGTCCTGATACCTGATCGATGAATTCTCCCTTAATTACTCTGCTTCCTAAGTGTTACCTGGCTAAGAAACACTTTCCTACAAATACATTGCCAACGGCCAGGAGGCCTCTGATCCTCAGCTCAGTTTGTGTGGCCTTGGGGTAGTTTGAGGAATACAAAGGGTGAGGCTATCTCCACAACAGATCTTCCAGGGTGCCCCAACCCACACATGCAAATCCAGCCGCTGCCTCCCTCGGCTCAGTTTAAGCACAGCTTTTCCATCTCAGTTTAGATTTGTTTTGCTGCACGTGTACAACAGAACCGAGTTCCAGATTCCTTATTTCTTAGCCCAAGGGAAATGAGGAGCCCCTTTCGTTGATTTGATGTCACTCACTGCCAGAGGGAAAAAGAATGCCCCTCTTCTGATGAGAAATATGTAACTGCTTCAGTGCATTTTCCTTCGTTTCCTTCCTTTCTGTCAGTGAGATAGATCTGACCCTAGGAGTTTTGCCTTTCAAAGCAGTTTTCATTTCATAAACTAAAAATAAAAGCAATTCAATTAACCAAGGCAATGAACATCAGACTACAAGAAAAGAGAACAGGAAACACAAAAGGAAAGCAGTCACCCAAGGTTGAACACAAAGTGTTGACATTTTTGGTTTTCCAAGCTTGAGTCTCAGTTCTATTTGGTACCCGGATGCTGCATCCTTCTAGCAGACTAAGATGACAAGTCAGCCTCAAGTCTATTTGCATGAGAGACAGGAGATCTTCATGCAGAATTTAATCTTTTGTCCAGTTTTGTCTGACATATCTACTCTTATGGACTCTAATCGCAGTAACCCTTGGTTACTTTTTTTTTTGTTGCTGAGACAAAATACCCAATGCTCAAAATGAAGAAAGGAAAGGTTTATTCAGCTTACAGTTTGTGGAGGTTTTAGTCCATACTTGGCTGGTTCAGAGGCAGAGCGGCACATGGCAGAGGGCAAACTGTTCAAGGCAGCAGCACACAGCAAAAACAACCAGCTAAAGGGAGGAATGGCAGGCAAGCAGCCTTTTCTCCTCCCTTACATTGTAAACAGCCTACCCCCACCCAGGGGGCATGCAACTCTCACACAAGGTTCATGCCCTCCTCTTCCACAGGCTCAGGATGTACACAAAGTAAGCACCCTGGCTTCCTGCTGAGTCACTCAGCTAAACCTCTAGATTCCCCAAGTTGACACAATGTATCAACCATAACACCTACTTAGAGATCCATGCATAGTGCCAAACGGAAGAAAGCATTATTCCACTTCTGCTTGGCTCGCTCCAAAAACTCTAAGGAAGAAATCAGAAGCAGAGGCAGGCACGGTACCAAGCAGAGAACAAAGGCCATGTCCCTCAGATGTCAGGCAGCTTACCAACAAGGGAGCTGAGGCAGGGGAGAAGAAAATGCACCAGAAACCCACACGTGGCTGAGAGAACTAGAAAGCACATGTCAGAGAAGCCCTGGGGATTCCCCTGAGGGTGAGTAGGCAAGACAGAGGATTGTAGTGGCGGAGGGATCAAAGTATATAAACATGGCTTGTTACCATTTATAGGACCCATTTAAAACTGCAGCCTCACATTGTCTGAGAAAAAGTGCTTACATCAGAAATAGTGCCCCCTGCTTTTTCTCTTTACAATTTAAACCGCCTCCAGTGTTATGATAAGGGTCCCTAGAGGGCTGTGTTCATACAAACTATCTCCTAATGCAGCTGCTCTAAGTAAAAGAAATGTGAGTCTTGGTGCCTAGAGTTTAATTATGTGCTGCTCTTCTTGTACTAAAGTAATGAAAGCCACTGTGCCACAAAGGTATATGTTTCTGGTGCTTTTTTTGTAAGTGAGATGGGCTCACAATGAATCATCCATCTTCTCGTTCCGGTCCTCTTGTAACTAA
The DNA here is from genome assembly GCA_004027595.1 of Dinomys branickii. Classification (NCBI taxonomy): domain Eukaryota; kingdom Metazoa; phylum Chordata; class Mammalia; order Rodentia; family Dinomyidae; genus Dinomys; species Dinomys branickii. The sequence goes on along the minus strand of PVLD010010896.1, from coordinate 22,682 downwards.
CCACACTCATTTAAGAAAGAGTAGGTGGGGATTCAGGGTGCAGTCTGTGCCCCCGAGAGAATTTCTCCACGAAGAAACAAAGTAACATGGAGAACTAGACCGTGCTGGTCCAGAGACTGACAAAAACACCCATTATTGTCATCAACAGTTCAACACTTACCTGCCTGGGCCTCAGTTTCTCCATGAGTTGGAAAACATCTCAGAGCTAATACCTCCATACGTCCCATCTCAGGGGTCTCCCGAGGGTCGAAGTACTCACATGAAAGTTTATTTCACCTATAACAGACCATGAAAAACAAGTACCCACCTAGTCCGTTGGGATAATTAAACTTGTCTTCAGGTGAGTTAAGATATCCGTTTCCCTGATTATATGAGAATTCCATAATTTAGCACATGTACCATTCCACTCCATAATTCTCATGTGATTATGTGAAATTCAGAGAAAAAGAAAATAAAGAACAATTTCCTCCCACCACAGCTTCCGGGCAGTTACAGCTCAGATTAGAAATCTTAGAAGAACGGGCGTTCTAGTATTCAGTATTAAGCTTTCTTCCAGAGAACAAAGGAAATAGGACCGTGAAATTGCATTTGTCGTTCTTCTCTCCGGCAAATCAGTACGCCGGCGGCGCAGTGAAGAGCTGCCACGTGCACAGAAAGAATGACTGAAGAGAAGCCTCCTGCCCACGCAAAAAACCGGTGACTCTGGTGAACAGAATAAGAAAGAAAGAAAACCTGAGTCTGTGGGTGGCAGTAGCTGGAGTGGATCATCCTTTTAAACTTCATTTCTTTCAAAGTTCTTGTTAATAGAAGCCCAATGGCATAGGTTTCCATATCACTTACAGAAAATGATGTCAAAGTAATTTGAATATTTTTGAACAACTTTTCTTAATATTCTATGCAACTGAGAACTCCCACAGGCTTCTAAATAATAGCAAAGTCATTGTTTCCAACTCAAAACCCTGCCTTTAGGCTTGGCTTTCTCTCTGCTGTCATGGATGAACGACATTTTCAATCAAGTTGTGTTCCATGTTACTCTGGGAACCAGATTATGAATAAACATAATCCCCTTTTTCAGGCTGTCTGGCCTTTACTGCTATTTCTCAACAAGAGCAGGCGTGGTGGGTTGGAGAGGAGATGCTGCGCAGTAGGAGAGTGTGCTCCTAAAGTCTTAGGTGTAGGGTCACCTGAGAGAAGACGCTTTGACTCAGAATGGGCTTCCTCCACAGACAGCACACACAGCGGGCATGCTGGTGAGAATTAAGCAGAACTTCGCTCAGTGGCCCAGCTCCCAGCAATGCTTTCCTGTCCACTGAGCCCACCCCAGGGAGAATGGTCCCTGCTCTGTAGTTTGTGTTTCTACGGTGGTGTGCACAGTCTATGATCACAAAATTTTAATTCATTTACTTATTATTTTGTCTCCTTTCACCAGACTGAGTTTCTTTGGAGAGCAAGCCCCTTTCCTTATTTATTTTAGGAATCCCCACATCATATTTGACAGTGTTTGCTGTGCAATGAATTGAAAAACTTTCTATGAAAGGATTAAATTGTTAATTGACTTATTGATGGATTGAGTAAAGTTGCAGCTGAAAGCACCTAGTGAACCTCCAAACCCGAGACAAATGTGAGGCGCTGTGACACGGGGTTCCCAAAATTAGTTTTGAACATAAGGTAATTAGGCAACTGCTCAGAGTCAAATGGAAGTGGACCCTGTACATGGTCTTCTTTCACAGCTTCCCTAGTTTTTGTTGGTTTTACTCAGACCACCGCCGAGATTTACACCCCCTTTTATAGCATACAATGACATGCTATAAAAGCAGTCCATGCAATAAAAGTATCATGAAATATTTTACTAAGTTAGTGTTGCCTTTTACAGACACAATGGTGAAATGATGACCATACTTCACCCTTTAGTACAAAATAATGTCCTGATGAGATCATCCAAGCTAACAGAACACACAGGGTACTGTGCTCAGGTGCTCCTGCTTTTAGCAACTACTGTCTCTCTGTGACTAATTAGAGGAAGCAGATGAATTAGGGGCTCTTTCCTCACCACAGTTTGATGAAGTGCTATAAATACTAGAGATTTGTATAAATACAATAGGGCAAATTCAGAGTGAAGGTGTGAGTTACACAAGAATCTTGACTAGAACATAATACCATAATAAATCAGAATATAAAGGCCGTTTAGACTCATGCATAAATCCCCAGTGCCATCATCCCAGAGAGAAATACCAGGCAACTGGAGAAAAACTAAAAAAGACTTCATGGCGGAAATGGTATTTATGATAAATTTAAGCTTTGGGAAATACTTCAGTCTGTAGTCAGTGATGGTGAACCCGTTAGAGCTTTCAATGACACACACAGCCCGCTATGGTGCGCTTGCTGTGGGTTCGCTACCACCGACAGAGCCAGAAGACAGCGGAGATCCCAGGGAGGCACGGAAGACCGGACAGAAAGACAAATTCCCATAGCTGTCTTTGGTCTTCATTTCCAGAAGTTTCTATATTATCTGTTCCCAGCATGACTCATAAAATTTGAGATTACTGTATCTAATGTAAAATAACACTGATTTATCAGTATACACTATATTTACCACTAATAACAAATATTACTTTCAAATAACAAATGAAATACCACATCCAGGTAATACCTAAGAAACAATTCAAAATTTGGAATGAATTTTGAATGAATTATATGCTCTTCAAGTTTTATTTGAATTCAAAAAAATACTTCTCAGTCTTTTCTCAAAATGATCTGTGCCTAATATGGTGAAAGATGGCAGAATATAATTCCCTGAAACATGCCATGTTGAAGATTACTTTGAGCTGAATGCAGTTGAGTAGAAACTACAATGAAACCTCTCTGCCTTCCTCCATTTGCTTTAAACCAAGATAAAAACTTATGAAGCTGTCCATCTAATCCCCTCTCTACCGAAAACAAGAGTTTAGTCACCAAGATGATGCAACATCCTAGAGACGCACCAGAGAAATCTACATAGCAAACTTTACTAACTTCCCTTTACCTCCCACTTGCTTCCTCTGACTTCTCTTCCCAAAATTTTCTGGCTCTAGAAATTCAGCGTCCTTTTCCTTTGTCTGGTTAGGTCCCTCATTTGTTCTTTGTTGAAATGCGATATAACCTAAAATTGTGAGTTACCTCTGAAGAGTTACTCTTTCCCTGAGTTTTCTCCATGTGAATGTGAAATACACATTTTAATAAAATTGTTCACTTTTCCCTTGCTAATATTTTTGTCAGGGGATCCCAGTCAAGAACTTAAGGAACAATGGAAAAACTACTTTTCCTATTCTACTGTGGAAAACCCTCGAAATTTTTATAGCAGGACGTCCTGTTAACTCCTATATCATTTTTTTTCTTGCCAAACTCTGGTATGTAATGTTAGAATTAGCTTCTTTAGAACATTTTAACAGCTAAGAAATGGACATATATAACTAATATATTTTAACTCCATCAATTCTAAAGTAGTCTCTTCAGTCTGCAATAAAAATAAAGAATTGGTTCAATGGAAGATCTCCCAAGCTGATGTCCCACAGGCTATTAACAGTCACCTCACAAATGGCGGGAAATGGTAATGAACCAAAGGTGAGAAACATCATTTGTGTTTCATTTTACCTGCAAGACTTCTCAGGGCTGTTAATGTGCATTTGTAAGTTCCAAATGGGATATGTATTACCATACTTATTTCACCATGAAAATACTTACTTTAGCCACATTTGTTAATTGCCAGAATGCTGTTTCAGGAAGTACCACTGTGAGAAACACTCATTTAGTAAATTACTCCAGTTTAAAGGTCTTTCCACAAGCCAGCTTCAGAATGTTGTTGACCATAATAGAGATTTTCCTCTTCATCCAACAAAGAGCATGCCTAAGCCACAAATAGAATCTTTTTACTCTTATTAGCTTATTTTCTTAACATCTAAAAATAGAACACTAACAATAATAAAATTCAACATATATGAATTATGTAATGAATTCTACCCTAAGTAATTCATTCACAATATTAAAACAGAAAGTTGAACCATTAATTTCAAAGAAACACAACCACTTTACACAGGTTTCACTTACGCAATATGTATGTGCTTCAACAACTTAAGAAGCGTTCAGGGTTGGGGATATAGCTCAGTGGCACAAGTGCCTGCCTGGCAAGCACAAGGTCCTGAGTTCAATTCCTGGTACCTTAAAACAAAACAAAACAAAACAAAAGCGTTTACTCAAATTCACTATCCAAATCTACAAATACACAGCAGAAAATGCATTTAGGTTCTAAAAAAATGCTTTGATAAAAAGTGAAGTCTTGGTCTCTGCTTTTCTTCAGACAGCTTTGGGGGCTCGATGCTTCTGATGGAAAGTGTTGTGCATGATCACTGTCACCTCCCACACCACTAGGAGACAAGGTGAGTCCAAGAGCTGTGGAAAACTCTACAGAGAAGAAAAGTGAGCAGTGATATGACACATGGGAGGCAAATCTGTCTGTGAAAGAGAGAAATACTGCCAGGTGCTTGTCTCCATCTGCCAAATCTCTGATTTTTTATGCATGAATATTTTTTGAAGATATCGGAGGTTGTAGTTCATTCCAGAAAGCCTCACTGGGTCTCATAGGTATGTGAGTGATTTGGAAGAAGTTGTTTTGTAATTTGAGGGTGGGCTGTAAATTCTTTACAATTTTCCCATTAAAAAAATAACTGAATAGCTGGAAATGTAACTCTGGTAGAATGCTTGCCTAGCATAATCAAGGCTCTTAAAAATAGCATTTTTCTTTATTTTAAAGAGATAAGAAAACATAATAACAACAACAAAGATAAAAACAACACAAAAACAGTAAAAACAATACAGAATTTCCAAGCATGATAGAAGATTAACAAGGTTGTTATATTATATATTGTTATCTTCAACGAAGTTGCTCAGATTACCAGATATAAGAATGCAAGGTTGATCAAAGAACTAAAGAGAATAAAAATTAAAAGTATTATTATTAATAATAATAGTAATAATGGGAGATAGCATTATAATCATAGGATACAGAATACCACTATGTAAAAATATTTGCTTGGATTTGGATGAAGGGTGTCTGAATACAGACATAGACTATTCATGGAAGAGGTGGTTCTGAAATAAAGGGTTACACCTCTTCTGAGAAGACCCCAGGGGGTCTATGGCATTGCTCGAGCAACTGAACCATTGTTCCTACTGTTTTAGTTTGCAACACAGACCTTAAAAGTCTCCTCAGTAGTGAGAAGTTTCCATCATCTGTAAGTGGATTTGATTTCAAGAAGATACAATGACATTCGGTGTCAGATCTGGTAAATAAGATAAATGATCTTTCCAATAAAAGATGTGTTGATCAACTGTGGTCTCCTTATTAATTAAAAGTACCAAATCTCTTGTGTGGCTTATAAGTTGGTTTAAAATCCATTGGGCAGGAAAAAATTCCAAGGTGTTTTAATTAAGAGCACATCATTAGAAAAGATATAGCTGTTTTCTAAAATAAATGTGAAGAATAAAATTTTTTATTTTGAACAGTTAGATATAGTTGTTCAAAGCAGTTGTCATTATATTTTTTTTAAATAGCATATCAGTTAATGGCAAATTCTAAACAAGTGACCACCTAGTTATTTTCATTCAAATGTTTTTGTTTGCAGGAGTTATTTGGAAGGAGAAGTAAAGCCTTGCTCTATCTACTCTGGTTCTCTGTTGTACACTACACTGCAAAGAAAGCCCAAGAAGAGATGAAGACTGGGCTGGGAAGGAAGGTAGTCACAGGCATCATGAGATTGTTAAGGGGAAGATGATTTCAAAATATCTCTGTGTCTCTCAGTGCAGACCAACCAAGCCAAAATGATGATCTCCAAGCATATAATATTTACCTTGTTTGTATCCCAAGACCTGAAAGTTCTTCCATTTTGGTCCCAAGCAACACAGCAAAGGGCTTTTGAGGCTTCTGGCCTTCGGCCCCCACCCTCCTTCTGCAGGTAGAGACCTTTGACCGCTTTGTGTAGTACAGATCCCAGGTAGTCAGAAATACTTTGTCGGTGCTCAAGAAATACTTGTAGTAAGAATGCTTAATAGCTCTTCTCTGTTACTTGGTAATGATTTCCTTACCTATTAAATGAGAGATTCTAATCATAGAGTATTATAGGCCCATCTTTTTTTTCAGGAGCAGAAATCCCTTCCTAGACTGTACCGAAGGGTAGATGATTAAATATCTCTTCCCTATATGACTGCCATCTACACCATCAGCAAACACCCTGCTCTCATGAGCACAAGAGTCTCCAGATATTAAAATATGTAACGTGGATAGAAACTACCAGTTGCCTGCTGAATACCCTGCCTTTCCTTCTCTCTTTGTAACAGAATTCAGTTGGGGGGGGGGACTCCAAATGTTCAGCTAAAACAAATAAAATATATTTCCCAGTCCCATCTGTGGCTGCTATAGTTACGTGATCCAGGCCTATCCTGAGAAACAAAAGCAGGAACAATCCCTAAAGGCAAATAAAATCAACTGATTCAGTGCTACGTCCTGCTGGGGATCTGGATAAGCGCTGAGATACTGGAGACAAGACAGCTACTGTGTCACCTCCAGTAGACCAGTAAATGGAGGCGAAGAGAAAAGCCACCCGCTGAGACCTCTGGGACACAGACACAGGCAGAATGAGGAGTGTGAGGGATTGCTGGGAAGAGCAGCCTAAAGCAGCAAAGTGGAATAAGCGTAAGGGAAGAAAAGCCTTCAGACAATAGTGTTGACTTGACACCTGTGCAAAGAGAAAGGCAACATTTGGCAGAAGGCAGTGTTGAACATGAAGAAACTTAAACTATGATGCCAACCTTTCAAATTTTGCCAGACCTAATGAGAATCTCCTGAGCAAATACTGCCCATTAGAAGAGTTCTGCACCGGCAGAAACTGCCATGCCCAAGCATCTGTTTCCATGTTCTTTTATTGTTTGGGAGCTTCCTAGGAAACGTGCAGCTCTGGGTCAAATGCTGAGGCAGACCCTAAAGGCACTAAACTTGGAAACTCTCCTGAAGGCAAATTCTTCCTGCAAAGAAAGTCTGAGTATTGTTCCTCCAAGTGTGCAGCCACGACCACGGTACATCTCAGCCCTGAGCTGGAATTCCTGTCAGCAACCACCCCTTGCTCTTCATCATGTTTGGAAAATGAACCCCTAACGTCGAAGTCCTCCATACTGGAGCTTGAGGTCCTTGTGCTTCTGCTAATTATTGGCCCAGACCTTTTCCACTGGGTGAGTCCCTAGTTAATAATAAATCGGGTGTCTGGAGATGCACATTCTTCCTTCCAGGCTTTGAGAGCTCTTTTCAATGAAATAGCAGCAACAGGAGTAATGCAGTCACCCAACAAATACAAGCACCGGTTTCCCAGGAGAATCGGTTTTGACAGCAACTTGAATAATAGCTTGCAAAGGCAGAAATAACAGACAGAACGATGAGCTGCAGAGGGGCTGCTGCATGAATACTGGTACATGGATTTATAAAATAGTAGTTCATGTTAAAGACATTATAGTTTTCTTACTTCTGGATTCCTAACCGCATGGTCAGTGTTTAAATGTTATAAATTTGTCTTCCAGATAACCTTAGGAAGCATGCTTTAATTTCTAAGGACTTCAAATTTCTTCTGTATAAAATGAGCAAGTTGGATTACATACTACTTCCAGAGGTGAAACAGAGAGAATTCAATGTGCAGAATGCATTATACAGGTGATTTAAGTCAAGACCCAAACCAAATCATGCAATAACCCAGTTATTAGTGACAACAGAAGTCGATACCACCTCGAGGCTGGAGAACAAAGAGAAGAGGTAGTATTACTGAAATTTAGGAGGTTGACCATCCAGAAAACTGGCCCCACAGTGGGCCTATGCAGTGGAGCTGGAGCTGTGGGATAAATTTAGCTGTCATCAAAGAATCAGCCCAAGATAGAGAGGGAGAAAGAGAAATATAGTAGATCCTCCCTTTCTCCTCACCCCAACTAACCCAGTAGTCTGGTGCACAACAGCCTTCATAGGTCATACCTCCACAGGAGTGGAAAAGCAAAGAGATGACATGAGGCGAGGCAGGTCCTAGGCTACCCTGACATCCCCACTGTACTCAGTAGCAGGTCATATGAAAATAAAAACACTGGTAAGATGACTGCCTCATAATCTCACTACAGAAGATCCATGATTGACATAGAAATGTGGAATTTTACTCAGATATAAAGCAAATACATACCAAAGTGTTATTCATACACAGAGTCTCTTTATATGTATCAAATGGCTCTGGTGTAATTTTAGCCATATTAAACAGTTCAATAGTATATAATTAATAACCTCATTTCTATCATATTTGCAATAAATTCCCAACAGAATCCACCTATACAAAAGCAGCTAACATATATATAGCTATAAAAATATACATAGTTGGTCATTTTTAATTTAACCAGATCACAAAAGATAAGAAGCTACCTTACTGGATGTTGTCCAAGACACCAAGATTCTCTCCAGTTGTAGTGGTCTCACTTCTCAGTAAGTAATGTGGGAAAGTCCCCAAAAAGTCACAGGAGATTGTACACCTGTCATACTGGTCATAGCAACATTATTGACCTCCACCAGGCTACCTGGGCACTGGCCCTTTTTGAGGAAGTTTCACACAAGTCTCTGGGTTACAGTGTTGATCTGTAGCCCATGGCAGTACTGGGAGATGGTGCAACTTGCAAGAGGTGGAGCCTTAGAGGAGGTTTTAAGTTTGGTGCGCCTCAAAAGAACTGTGGGGCTCTGACCTCTTTCTCTTTCATTTGCAGCCATGAGGTGAAAGGTCTTTTGCTGTCATGTTCTCCAATGGCAATGTGCTGCCCTGCCATCCGCCCAAAGATAATGGGGCCAACTGACCATACCAAAACCTCCAAAACTTCCAGCCAAAATAAACCTTTCCTCTTTTAGATTCATTGCCTCATGTATTTGTTACAGTAACAGAAAACTGGCTAAGACAGATGGTCTTTAAGTCTAGTTCTCACATCATGCAAATAATTTGTAAGAGTGCCCAGAACTCTACAGATGAACTTCTTAGAGTAAGAAGCACTTCGTACTTAATCTTACATGGGCCTGGGCTTCAAAAGTGAAGTATTTAGATGTCAATGAGAGTTAAGCCAAAAATTCGTTCCTCACCAATTCTGGTGCCATTGCTGTGCATTTTTCTTGAGAAGATAGGTTAGCACCACAAATTGGCCAACTACAAAGAAAAGCACATGGTTGAAGCCTAGCATTGCTGCTGCGTACATCATTTTTAATGTTCAAACAAAAACTGTGTGAATGTTTTAATATCCAGATAAACATGAGAAAATAGTATAATTCCTCCATTCCTGTTATTCAGATTCTGCTCCCAAAATCTCTTCCTCTTCAGTCAGAGTTTCACCCTCAAGGTGGCAAAGAAAGCATGACTCCAGGAGGCCCGTGCATAAGAGAGGTCACTGGCAAATAGAATTTTCTTTGAGCTTTTAATATAATACACTTCCATGCACCCCACTGCCCACAACATGAGAATTTGAAAGAAGTGAATATGGACATTTGTTGGGTTAAAAAAGAAATCCACAAAACTGCTGGAAAAACTTATCTGAGAAAAACTTTTTTCAAAAGAATGCATCTATTTAAGGTACCATGAGGGTCTACCTTGTTTATACTTAACATTTGAATAATTAGGTTAAAATTTGTGAGCAAGACTAATTGCCATTCATCTAGAGACAACTGATTATGTTTCAGTGACCTTTAACCCCCACACAGGTATTGAAGGAAGCCTGTTATAATGTCAAGCCCTGGTCTTTTTTCCTGAAAGGAGGCAAGAGAAAAAGACAAACTCTCTATAAAATGACACTGTGACACAAGACAGCTAGCTCACAGTCTGCCCTCAAAGGAGCTAGAAAGACAGAAAGCAGATGAGTTTGAAAAGGACACAGAGGAATCTGAGGACTCAACGTTCATGGAAAGTTCACCTGCAAAAGAACAGGAAGTAGACTCTGACTAGGGCTTCCAGTAGCAGCGGCCGGGATCCTACAGCTGATTCGCTCTGCTCTCAGCCTCATCTGTGAACCTCATCTCCTGCCGTGCCAGATGCAGACAGCTAACAAGCAGCCGCAGGTAGAAGGTCATGTAATCCTCCCTTAATGTCCTTTCCAACTGCTGAAGTTAACGAGATTCTGGGGTTTTCTAAACCAGTTCGACATATGGACCAAAAAACATACAGTGAAGACTACTGTTGATGCCCTTTCTACTTGCACGATTTAATAGACGATTTGACAGAAAATTATCCCTCTGATTTCCAGTTTGAGGGGTAAGAAAGCATTTCAAGGCAATTGATCTCAAAGGGAGCAAAATAACTTAGCACCCAGGAGTAAAAGCAGCAGCCACCGCTGCAGGCAGTTTCCCAGAGAGCTCCAGCGTGCTGTGCGGTGTGCGAGCGCACAGGGGAGAGAGACTCACTGACAGGAAGCATGGGAGGAAAAGGAGGTCAACATCAGAAAACACCTAAGCACCTATCTGTATTCAGAACAGAGGCTAAAATAACATAATTGCAAAGCTAAGGGAAAAACTCAAGAGGTCAGACCCACTGCTCCCAACCTGGCTTCATTTTTTTCCCTACAGTTAGATGTTCTCAGTTTGTGGAATGACATGGGATTTAGCAGGAGAACTTTAAAACAGAAATTCGATGTCTGGACCCATCACAGATCGATTAAATGGAGGTTTCTGAGCGAAAAGGGCAAGTTCTGGGAGGTTTAAAAACGTTTATTGGATGATTCTCAGACAGCAGGTGACTGAGCCGCTGGACTCCAGCATCCGTGGCTGATCAAGCCCCAGTTGCAACACCTCCAGGGAGGAGCAGCTCACTACCTCTCCCAGAAATCCCTTTCACTTTGAGATCATCATGATTCTTAGACTTTTCCTTAGGTTCAGATATAATGCAGTCTTGTAAGTTTATGTTAATGTATGTTCTTTCTTATAGCAGAAGCAGAGCTCAGTCACAACTAGAAGTGATTGATTTCTGTCCTGCGCTGCACCTGCACCCACAAGGCTCAGGTCTTGATAACTGAAAGGTTTCTCTCCTGCCCAGCAGAATTAGTGCCATGGCCTTCTGTTTCCTTCAAATGGATTGTTTGAACATTCGCTTGTGAACTTTGAGCCACACTCTGTTCCCACATCTAGTGGCACTAGTGGCCACCCTCTGTCTGCCTGACTCTTCATTCCAGCCTGGAATGACCCCAGGATGGAGGACTGCACTCCTGATGCATTTCACCCTCCATACCCAGGATTGCTGAATGAAAATCTTTGAACTTGTTTCCTGCTGTAGTAGGTTACTGAAATTTTGCTATCCAACTGAAGAACTGGTAGCTACCCCCAACCCAAGCTTTCACCAGGAGGCCAGGTTGACCAAGACAGGGTGAGGTACCAGCAACATAGTAAGGTCAGTCAAGACCTACAGGGATGTCCATCGGTGTAAATATGTCTCCCATGCATGAGACTCTAGTCTTGGTTGGACACTGAAGCATTAGGCCACCTGCAGGTAAAACAGTTATTCAATGAGATGCTCGCAGTGAACATGTAGGTCCAGCTCCTCTTCCTTTCTCATTAAGATGTAATCGCTAGCAGCTCTGGCGCTGGGCCCTCCGGTAACCAGGGCTCTCCACTCTGGAAGCTCACCTTGCCTTTAGGGAGTTTTTCCCAGCTCTGCACAGGACACCTGCAGGATACTTACACCAATCTGGGGACGACAGCAACCTGAAAGAACTTTGATAGCACAACTGACAGGCAAAAGGCAAGTTTGAGGCCAAATCTAATAAAATCCAACAGATACCCACAGCCTGTCTTTACTTAGGACCACAGAGCAAGGGCTTCAGCACTGTGGTCACGAGATAAATTTCAGCGCACTAAGGTGCCGGCGGGCAGCACTCCCGGTGAGGTGGCAGTAAAACCCCTCACACTTCCCAGTCCTGCATCCAAAACGGCTGTCTCCCAGAGAGGCGGAAACAGAAGACACCTGGACGAGGCCTCTGTGAGGAGCACAGTGTTGACAGAGAGAAGCAGGGCAATGAAGGTGATGTGAAGAGCTACTTGGAGAACCGTCGGGGGAGGGGGTGCGGGTGAAGGGGGCTCTGGGATGGAGAAGCGGAGGCCAACATTCCGACGCAGGTTCTGTGACCGCCGCTTGGCCCCAGCTCAGAGCTGACAGCATCTCCAGGGGAAAGGCACAACGAGGGAAAGGATGAGCTTGACCCTGAAAAGATATCATCACTTTTCTCTGGGGATCTCAGGTGAAGAAAACTGCAGAGCCTCCTCGGTGGGTGGAACTCAGTTCCCCGGGCTGCACGGGCCCTCTTACCCATTAGTTCCTTCAGGTTTCACATGTCTGTTTAAATCCCCGCTTCTACCCCGCGTTGCCTCCTTCACAGGTGACTGTGTACATTCTGTCTTTTAATTTGTAAACATTCCTTTAAAATTTTGTGCATACTCTGTATATTTCCTGGGCTTTACCATTTCTACTACGATGTATAAGCTTTTTTGGGTACTGGGGATCGAACTCAGGACCCTGCGCTGCAAGCGCTTATTCCACTGAGCTATATCCCCAGCCCCAACTACGATGTATAGTTCTTCTCATTAAGTTAGTCTGCAGTGCATTTTAAATATTAGTCCCTTTGACATTAGAACATTACACTCTGACTGCATTCTCTAAGTGTAATGAGTATCAATTGTTTTTACCCTGTGAATGTTACATTTGAATTTGTAATAAATCTTTCCCCACTTTAAGATCACAGAAATGTTCTCCTACATTTTTTTCTAGTTTTGTTTTCTCTACTATTGTTTCACATTTAAAACTTTAATTCACAAAAGTGCACCTTTACAAACGATGTTATGGTATGTGCAATATTATTGTTCTCCATAAAATAACCCTTTTTTCAAGCAAGGTCTACTGCACAATCCACCCCTTCCCCACTGATTTGAGTGTCAGTTTATTACTGTATTCATTTGCTGTTCACTGTTTTCTTTCACCAATCCACTTGCATTTCCCTGAACAAATATCACACTATTTTTATTGCTCTGGCTTTGTAACATGCCATACTATCTTGCAGGATTAATTAATTTTTCCTCTTTTTGTAAAATTTTCTTTAAAAAGATAAAACAGAAGTTCATAACAAAACAATAGGAGAATATTGCACACTGTCATCTTCAAAGTAGGTACTCAGAGCACAAGACATGTGCATAAGAAATTCTCCAACTGATATCAGCACGAAGCTTCCTTTTCAGTGAACTAAGAGACAGCAATAGTACAACAAACTTGCATTTTTCTCCCTTTTTAACTTTCTTTCCCCATCCTCCACCTTAGTTCCTTTATCTCTTTAAAGAATTTGTATTTCACTTCACAATATCTATTGTATGTTTTAGACCTCATTTACTCTTCCATTTCTCACAACATGGAGAGAATACAATGTTTACAAATGTGAGTCTGATTTATTTCATTTATGAGCATGGCCTCAAGTTGCATCCATTTACCTATAAAAGACTCAAGTTATCCTGCTTGATAGCTGAGTAATACTCCACTATATAAACCACTTTTTTTTTATCCATTCCTCAGTTGATGGGCATTTGAGTTGTTTCCAAGATTTTGCTATGACAAATTGTGTTGCTATAAACATGGGTGCACATATATCACTGTGGTATGGATGTTTTTAATTCTGCTGAGAAAATACCCACAATTGGAATAGCAAGGTTGAATAGGACCTCTAATCCTAGCTTTTCAAGGAATCTCCACACTGATTTTCACAGTGTTTGCAGCAGTCTACATTTCCATCAACAATGTAGACGTGTTCCTTTTTCCACACAGCCCTGCCAGCATGAGATATTGGTTGATTTCTTGATGGTAGCCATTCATTCTGGGATGAGATGGAACCTCAGTGTTGCTTCAATTTGCATCTCTCAAACGACCAGTATGTTAAACAATTTTTTCATCTACTTATTTGCCATTTGTATTTCTTCATATGAGAACTGTGTGTTCCTCTCAGATGCCCATTTCTGAATTGAGTCTTTGAATTTGGGGGCTCTCGTTCTTTTCAGTTCTTTGTATGCTGTAGATAGAAGTCCTTTGTCTCAGGGATTATTGGTTATAATTTTTCCCACACTGTGCATTGTTTTTTCACTCTGTTATTGGTTTTTTTTATTTAAAAAAAGCTTTCTAAAAAGGTGATATTGCAGTTGTTCATTCTTTGAAGTACTTCCCATGTAGTTTTGAGTTTTGTTCATTAAATCTCTGCCTACATCTATGCCTTCAATATTTCTATCTAATTTCTCTTGCAATAGATTGTGTTTCTGTTTTAATATTGAGATTTTGATCCATTTTCACTTCTTTTCTTTATTTTAAAGAGAAAACACAATAACCAAATAACAACAATGAAGACAAAAACTATGGGAGTCAGTGGTCTCTCTGTGGTCCCTGGGAGAATAATGGCAAGAGAATTTAGAAAATTAAGACAAGAGACAAAAGTCAGAGTCAGGTGGAGTTACCTCTTGCCTGATGAGCAAGAGGACTAACTTCAATAGTTGGGGCATTTATTTTAGACACTTGCAAAGTTAGTATCATGGGTGGGTAATGTTGCCTAGCAACTAATGACTGTAATTGTCCAGCAGGAGCCTTTTTCAATACTGAGGTAGCTTGACTGCTTGACCAATAACCAGCACCAATGGCTCCCAACATATCTCCCTTTTCTGTTTAATTGCATGAGTGATGGGTGTTTAGTTGAAGCTGGAAAAGCTGTCCTTGAAGAATATAGTTCAAAGTTCATAACAATTATCAGTTATCAGTCTACATGGCAATTGTTAGAGGTTATTATGACCTAAACCTTTTACAGCTAACCTATTACTGTGACATTGTTTCTTTACATCTTGTGGTTACACTTTTCTGCTGGATGTTTAAGACCAAGTTAAAGTGAGACCTGTATAAAGAAAAATATTGACCTTTTGTTATCTATCAAGGTAAGTTAAGTCTCCTCAGGAATCATCTTGGAACCAAATACAGCACCTCTTGATCTTCTGTTAGTGTCAGCCATCTGGATGAGTCATGGCCTTTGCTTGACCAAGTTGCTTTCTGTGAAAGCTTGAGAGATTTTTTTTCTCTCTTGGTGACTCTCCTTACGCACACCACATATCATAGAATCACTTTCCTCTGTGGTCCCATAATCCCCTTTATCACAAAATCAGGGACTCAACTGAGTTATAGGATGTCACAGTAGAGGTTCTCCTCTGTTCTGAGTCTTTACTCACCTCAGAGAGTGTAGCCAAAATATTGGCTGTTCTCTAGCCAAAATTATCTTTCTAATTTTTGGTCTCCGAACCTCAGTTGTTAACCACCCAGCAGAGATTAATGACATTGTAAGAGAGACAAAAAGCTTAATATTACAATCTGATCTGAATAGCAAACACTTTAGAACATACAAATGGAACCATTATTTTTTAACAATGGATATCCTAATGTTTAAATACTCACAGAATGTTAACAAACAACAGTTACATATTTTTACCCAGAAATTTAGAAAAAACCATACATAACATTGCTACATGACAATCATGATAACATTTTGTAACATACTTAAATTTTAATTTTGGCATAACATGACCTTTTTAACCAATTATATCTAATACATAAGAAGCTTTTTTCTAATTTGCTGTCCTTTAATGGGATACACATCGCAATTTTTTGTTAAAGGTAGAGGTCTTAATCTGAAGGAAAGTTTCATCACAATAAACAATCTTTGTTTTACATTTTGGAAGATCTGTACATTCAGAATCATGGATACATTGAACACACCCTGAGATTAACACTAATGAATTGTCATACACATGTGAAAACCTTTGTTGAAATTTCGTTTTGTACCAAGAGCATCTTTTATGAGAAAACTTTACTGTAATTTTTACTGAAAAACTTTCTTTTGACCAAATGATCCAATTTGAAGATCACTGGGGGCTCCTTATTATCATTAATGAATAAAGGTTGGCCACTCTTCTATTCATCAAGTGGAATCCTACCCAATAGTTTCTCCTCATCCTAAGGACTGTGGTTAAAATATCTTTTGATATCATTTAAACCAGCTGGTAACTCACGTGAAAGTATGCTTTAAAATCTATAACCCAATTGTATTATGAACAAATGATGAAAGAAAAATTGTTGAGCTCAAAATAAAGTTTGTCTGTCTTTCGCAGAATAACAGACAAATATGCAAACAAGTACACAGAACAAACAAACAAACATCTTTACAAAATCAGAGTGCACTCAAATATATTTTTGACCAAATTGAATTATAGTAACTCTATTACAATTTTAGAAATTTATAATTTAAACAGACCAGCCAGATTTTGTCCATTAGCAGAGATCTCTTAGAAAACCTTTGGAAGGAATAGAATCTTTTGTCTATAATGAATACGTATATTTTATATTTAATCCTCTTAAGAATACTGGTAACTTTCAACTCTATATCCCTATATCCTTTATGACCTATTGAGATCTTAGATTTCCATTTATATCAGTTTTTTCAATAGGCCCGAGGTTGAATCTAGCCTCGTTGTTAACTATCAGCTATAAAACTATCTCCAAGGCATCATTGTCACAGGACTATACATCAACTTCCTGAAAGGTAGAATCAACTTCTCCAGATCTGGTTTCATGATACAGCCGGACAGCATGCTCTGATACCCAAACATGTTGCTCAGCATTCTCTGGAAAAACACAAGCATACCCTCTACCCCAGGTAAGTAGTGGACTGGGTCCCTTGCATTGCCCAGTATGGAGATCTCTCCAAAAGACTCTTCCTAGCATTTTTTCTGTTACCTCATGGAACTGTCTTTCTGCTGCTATACTTCCATCTTTTCTAGGATTTAGAAAGTTAATACTATATATAGCCAAGTGAAGTCTATTATGAGGTGTAAATTTTGTAGGGCAAGATTCCCCCTTCTGTTTTTATAATTGAATTTTGATCTTATGGTGAGCACATTCAACAATTCCTTGACCTTGTGTGTTATAAGGAATCCCTGTGATAAGGGAAATGCGAAGTTTTACAAAACCTTTGGAAAGCGGCACTTGTAAATGCTGGGCCATTGTCAGTTTTAAATGCCTGTGGGCAGCCAAGGGCACTAAAAGCATCCAAGCAAACCAGCAGTGACATGTCTAGCTGCTTCACAGTGTAAGCGGAAGCAAAAATAAATCCTGAGGAAGTACCCACTGAAACGTGGACCCAGCATAAAGAACTAAATTCAGGAATGTGAGTGACATCCATCTGCCAAACATGATTGGGGTGTAACCCTTGGGGATTGACTCTCATGGAAGGTGAAGGAAGGTGCATGAAGAGCGTTGTTTGACAGTTTCTCTGGCCTGTTCCTGGGTCAAATGGAACTGTCTGTGTAAGGCAGAAGCATTCTGATGAAAGATGGCACGAGAAGCAGAAGCCTGCTGAGTGGCCTCTGAGGGAGTGACAGTGACCGCACCCAGCAGTCCGTCAGTAGCAGCGGTCCCCCTCAGTGAGAGGTCCTGGCAACTGGGAATGAGAATGTATATGACCAACAAAACAGGGAACATGACGTGACCGTATGACAAATTGGAGAGCGTGAAGTAAATGAAAAAGATCTTCTTGACCAGTGTGTATGGTGGCGGTTTCTATGTGGCACATCACACTGCAGATATAAGCACTGTCGGAAAAGAGGTTAACTGGAATAGAGAAATGATCCTGCAAGGCCCATATGACTGCTTGTAATTCAGTCTTCTGTGCAAAAGAGAAACATGTATCTTGTATTCTAGAAGAGGAAGCCGTTACATAACCTGCCTTATCTGAAGATGAGCCATCTGTAAAGACGGAGATGCCTCCTGCTATGGGGACTGAACTTATTTTTGAATGGAAGACAAAAGGTGTGAGGGAAGCATATTGAATTAATTTATCTGAAGGATAATGACAATCAATAACACCCGCGAAATTAGCCAGTGCAGATTGCCAAGAGGACAAAAATTTCCATAACCACTTTTGTTGAACTGAAGAAAAGGGAATAATGATAGTTTGTACTTCATGATCAAAACCTGGACAGCACAAGTTCTTCCACATGCAGTAAGTTCTGCCACAGCGTCATGAAAGGGAGTAATAGTTTTATGTGGAGTATGGGGCATATGTAGCCATTATAAAGGACCCTGAGACTGTCACAGGACCCCTGTGGGCAGAGACTGAGTTGGAAAAATAATTCAAAGCATTGGCAGAGATGGGTCAACTCTAGAGAGCCGAGCATTGGAAAGAGCCAGATTAACTTTATGTAAGGCAGATTTAGCCTCTGGTGTAGGTGCTTGTGGAGCAGTGGGGGCTGGGTCTCCCTTGGGAATGTCAAAGAGAGGACTTAAATCATGAGTGGTTAGCTTAAGAGCTGGGCAGAGCCAATTAATGTTACCAAGCAAAGTCTGAAAATCATTTAGGGATGTAAGATGATTGACTTGAATCAGAACTGTTTGGGGCACAATACATCTCTGTTGGATAAGGTGACCCATACATGAAAAAGGTGTCATAGTTTGCATCTTTTCAGCAGCTACCACTAAACCTGCATTGTGAAGGGCATCATCTAATTGGATAAACGTTTGATGCAAGGTGAATGGGGATTCATGTGCTAAAAGAATGTCATCTACGTAATGGATAAGGTATGCAGATGGATAGGCCTGTCGAACTGACAACAGGGCTGCAGTCACAAACTCTTGGCACAGGGTTGGACTATTTGCCATTTCCTGTGGCAGACAATGCCATTGGAAGTGGCACTTAGGGGCCTTATTATTAATAGAGGGTAAGCTAAAAGCAAAACATTTTTATCTTGAGGGTGGAGAGAGATAGGAAAAAAACAGTCCTTTAAATCAGTCACTATAAGAGAAAAATGTAAGGGAATAGCTACAGAACTGGGCAATCCTGGTTGCAGTGCTCCCATAGGCTCTATGGTGTGACTGACTGCCCATAAATCTTAGAGCAATCTCCAATTTCCTGACCTATTTTTTATTACAAAAATTGGGGTATTCCAAGGGCTATTGGAGTGCTGTAGGTGTCCCGCCATCATCTATTTATTAATCAGTGTATGAGCTGCTATAAGCTTCTCCTGAGTAAGGGGCCACTGATCAACCCAAACAGGGTCATCAGACATCCAAGTTATCTTGGATGCCACCTGTGAGGTCGGAGAAGAGATCAAGGCCCCTCCTGAAAATGTGAGGATCGGTAGTCTATACCAAAGCAGTCCCTTTTAGGAATAACTGGAAGAGGTTCTTTTCTTCCTTGGCTGTTCCTACCAAGCCCTTGAGTGGGAATGAAACCTTGCTGTAACATCTGATGAGTCACCAGGGAGTTAGGACTAAGCAAAAATGCCCCCATATCCTGTAACACATCATGACCCCATAGATTGACTGGAATATGGGGGAGGATGTAAGGAGAGAAATTACCAGAATGGCCTTCTGCATCTCTCCAGGTTAGCAATTGAGCACTTTGCTAGGCTGAGAAACACTGCCCACCCCCTGCAGGGCTGTAGTGGCCTCATCCAGAGGCCATCCCTTAGGCCAGTGGTGTTGGGCAATAACTGAAACCTCTGCCCCTGTGTCTAAAAGCCCTTTAAATTTATTTCCTTCAATAGTCAATTCCACTTTGAGGTGATTTTGTTTAATTTGTTGAACCCAATAGGTGTCAGAAGACCCAAAGCCCTTGGATCCCCTTTCCTTATTTATAAATTTCCCAATTTTTGACAAGGGGAGAATGACTAATTGAGCAACACAAGAGTCTGGGGTGATTTGAACAGTATTTTGAGTGGATTGAACCATAATCTTGATTTCCCCTGTGTAATCAGCATTGGTGATACTGGGCAAAACCTGAAGACCTTTTAAAATAAGACTGCTGTGGCCAGCAGGAGCCCCACCATCCCCTGAGGCAACGGTCCATAGACTCCAGTAGGAATAATTCGGGGCCCCATTTCAGGAGTTAGTGGGAATCTGGAGGAGGGACCGAGGTCCGAACCTCCACTCTCTGTCGTTACCCGCCAGAGGTCAGAGACATGTTTAGCAGGGGAGGGGAAGGCTGAGGAGGAATTGAGGGAAGGAGCCTCATTGTTTGATGGGGTCGCGGCGGGCCCCACTGAAAGTTTCCCTGAATGGGACGGCCTTCCACCTCCATTTTAGACCTACACTCAGTTGCCCAATGATACCCTCGTTTGCACCTTATACAGACGCCATGTTTTCTTAAAGGTGCAACTGATGGCCATGCTGCCTTTACAGATATTGCAGAGCAGTCTCGGGAAAAATGTCCCTCGTTTCCACAATGAAAACAAACAACCTTGTTTTTTCACTCTCCTCGAGGCTGTGGATGAATTATAACCTAAGCAATAGCTGCTGCCAAGGCAGCACCCTGTACATATGAGGGGCCAATGTCTGCACAGACCCGAATCATCTCCAGCAGTGCGGCCGCCTGTTGTGGACTCTTAATGCATCCTTACACCATTTATTTGCATTTTCAAAAGCTAGCTAGTGAACTATTAGTTTGCTAGCTTCAGTGTCAGTAGCCTTTCTACCAAGTCTTTTTTTTTTTTTTTTTTTTTGAGGCAGGGTCTCGCCGTGCAGTTTCAGCTGGCCTTGAGCTCACTATGTAGCCCAGGCTGGTCTCAAACTCACAACGATCCTCCTGCCTCAGCCTCCCGAGTGCTGGGATTACAGGCGTGTGCCACTACATCCGGCCCGAAGTCTTGAAAAGATTCCTCAGCGCCCTAATGAATAGAAGCTAAATTAAGGGATGCCCCTCCCTTAGGAGGGAGTTCCCTCCAAGCCCTCATGGCAGCCATTTTGGTTTGCTCATATATCTGCAAGTCAAAGGTAAGCTGATTGTCTGTGCTAGCAAAGGCACCTTCCCCACTTAGCATATCTTTTGTAATGGCTTTGTTTTGAGTAGCATTGAATGCCTGGTCAAAGCAATGTTCAAGGAAGTCTCCTTTCCATATCAGATAATCTCCTGGACTTAAATGTGTTTTAGCTATTCCTTTCCAAACATTTGGAGCCATAATCTATTGTCCTAGAATTTACAATAAACTCAATGCAAAGGGATCAGTTGGGCCATAAGTAGCAGCTGCATGTTTTAAGTCTTTTAAGGTGTTGAAACGTAGAGCGTCATGATGACATATAACTTGTCCTGGATTTTCAGGGACTTCAACTTCAGTAACAGGATATAAATGTTGAAAATCCTCCATGGGCCGCCCTGCTCATCTGGCTTCTTTTAGTACTAATTGCAAGGGAGACAGGGAAAATGGCTCTACTCCCTGAGAGGCAGAAGTTCCAACCTGTGACGCAGCAAAATTTCTCTGAGCTGAAAATGTCCAAATTGCCACCTGTGGCCCAGTTAAATTTATCAGGTGCTGTGAAATAGAATTCTCAGGCAAACACTTCTCTGGTGGGAAAAGGTTCCTGTTGTCCTCCCTTTCTCCTTTCTTATTACACTGAGCAGGACTAGAGGGCTCAGATTCTATAGGCAACACCACTGTCCATCATCCTTGTCCCTCTTGGGCTCGGGACTTAATTGTAAAGTAGAACTCTGAGGTGAGTCCTTTGTGGTTGTAAAACCCCTTTTAAACAAAATCCAGAAAAGAAAAGTAAGAATAGGAATCAAACATGCCAAAACCACTTTCGCATACAAGTGCTCCTGTGATTCTTGAGACTGTAGTTGTCCCATTTTAATTACTAATAATGCAATATACTTTTCTTCTTTGGTCTTATCTTAAGCCTATTTTTGTAACTATATTGTTTAAGGTCAGTAGACCTCCATGCCCCACTCTTAACACCTGATAATTGTCAATATAACACTCCAGTGCTAACTATTGACCTACCAATCCACTCCCCCCAACCCTGTTGCACACACAAATTCTGGGGAGTGTCCCTTCACCAACCACTCTCCTTACCAGGCCCACGCATTGGGCACCAATTGTGGGAGTCAGTGGTCTCTCTGTGGTCCCCGGGAGAAAAACTGTGAGAGGCAAGAGAGAAAAAGCGAGGGTCAGGTGGAGTTACCCCTTGCCTGATGAGCAAGAGGACTGACTTCAGTAGTTGGGACATTTATTTTATACATTTGCAAAGTTAGTATCATGGGCGGGTAATGTTGCCTAGCAACTAATAACTGCAATTGTCCCGCAGGATGCCTTTTTAATACTGATGTAGCTTGACTGCTTGACCAATAACCAGCTCCAATGGCTCCCAACAAAAAACAAAACAATACAAAAACAATTAAAATACAGGGTTTCAAAACAAGATGATAGGAATTAACAGTGGGTGTTATATCACATATTGTTATCTTCAACAAAGTTGCTCAGATTACCAGGTATAAGAATGCAAGCTTGATCAAACAATTAAAGAAAATAACAAGTAAAAAAAAATTAGAAATGATACAGAGCTTCATTAAGCAGGATGGTAGGATCCGGGGAAGATGGCGACCGGGTGAGCAGCAAGGGAGCGAACCTCCTTAATAAACACCACCAGCTCGAGACAGACTTGGTGAGCGTGAATGCCGGAACCTCGGCTGGGAAGTTTAAACTGGGCGTATTTCTCTGAGATGCCGGGGGAGATGTGGTAGGGCGGACCAGGCTGCCGGGGTGAGACGTGGGAAAGTCC